>JAUBOD010000363.1:278648-307479 GCA_032353885.1 Nothura maculosa | reverse complement strand
AAGGATATCTGGTAAATTATAGATTTAGTGTTATCGCATGGTACAGAATAGAAAGTTTTGTAAGTGGCCATTAGAAAGTGTACTGAAATATATGGGGAAAAAAAGTATGTACAGAAAAAATAATCTATGGAAATGCCACAGGAAATTGTCACAGGAAAAGGGAAATGCAATGGGGATTAAGTGGGGAATTACAGTAATAAGATCCAAAGGACAAGTGCAAGGTCCTGCAAGTGAGGAGAAGTAACTCCAGACATCAGTACAGATTAGAGGTTGACCTGCTAGAAAGCGACTCCATGGAGAAGGATTTGGGAGTACTGGTTGAAAACAAGTTAGCCATAAGGCAGCAAGGTGCCCTTGTGGCCAAGAAGGCCAATGGGATCCTGGCCTACATCAGCAGAAGTGTTGCCAGCAGGTTGAGGAAGGTGATCCTGCCCCTCTTCTCAGCTCTGGTGAGGCTGCATATTGAGTATTGTGTGCAGTTCTGAGCTCTGCAGTGCCAGAAGGACATGGAGCTTCTAGAGAGGGTCCAGCCTAGACCTGCAAAGATGATTGAGGAACTGGAACATCTATCTCATGATGGAAGACTAAGTGAGCTGGGGTTGTTTAGCCTGGCGAAAAGATTGAGAGGGGATCTTATCAATATGTACAAATATCTGAGTGGAGAATTTAAAGAATATGGGGCAAACTCTTAGTGGTGGCCAGTGACAGAGCAAAGAGGTACAGAACATAGTAAAAATTAAAACACAGGAAATTCCATCTCCATAGGAGGAAGAACGTCTTCAGTGTGAGGGTAATAGAGCCTTGGAAGAGGCTGCCCAGGGAGGTTGTGGAGTCTCCTTCTCTGGAGATATTCAAAAGTCACCTAGATGTGACCCTGTGCCACATGCTCTAGGTATCCCTGGTTGAGTAGCGAGTTGGACTAGATGACATCTAGAGGTCTCTTCCAACCTGAACCATGTTGTGATTTTGTAATTTTGAACTCTGCCCTGTGCTCGAGTCGTCCCTGTCTGAGCAGGGGCATCGGACTAGATGATCTCTAGAGGTCTCTTCAAACCCGATCCATTTTGTGATTTTGTGATTCTGTGATCCTGTAGTAGCTATTTGATATGACACAGGAGTAAGAACGGAGAAGAAGCCAAGGCAGAAGCAACACGGTGCCACAGTAGTTTATTAACATATGGGGGAGAAATTGTCTGAGTTATTAAGTTCCAGCTGTAGCAAATTCCAAGGGTAGTGAATCCTCAATTAATTTTTCCATAAAGATTTAGAGGAACTTTAGGGCTTGTCCAGATCATCAGGATTGCTTTACGAGCGCTTAATGAAAAGATTATGAAGATGACAATTTTCCAAGTAATCCCAGATCAATTCAATGCTAAGTCAGGCAAGAACTGAAAACAATGATTATTTTCCTCCTTCCAGGCCAGAAAAAGTAAATAAAAGGTTCAAAATCATAAATATTATTTTTGTTATTATTATTTTTACCATAAAACAAACAAACAAACAAACAAAACCCAAAACAGCTCAAATATGAGCATTAAATTGACTGCAATAATAATGCGGGCAAAGGGGCGAAGGACATTTTCTCTCCACATACAGCTGTGTTTTGTACATACTAATTGCATATTTAAGTACCTTTTTATATATATAATCAGTCATGTATATAATCACCACTGAGTGCTGCTAGTTCGCATATATATCTGTTTGGATTTTATATGAAATGTTAAAAAATAATTATAAATTTGAAAGTCCTGGAATGCTTATTGTGCTTCAGCTGATGATACATACACACAACTCAGACTTCACAGAATCACAGAATGGTTCAGGGTGGAAGGGAGCTCTAGAGATCATCTTGTCCAACCCCCTGCTCCACCAGGGATACCCAGAGGACTTGGCATAATGTCACCTTCCAGTGGGGTATGAAGACCTCCCAGTGAAGGAGGCTCCACAACCTCCCTGGGCAGCCTCTTCCAGGGCTCTGTCACCCTCACAGGAAAGAAGTTCTTCCTCACATGGAGATGGAACTGCCTGTGTTTCAACTTGTACCCATTACCCCTTGTCCTGTCACTGGCCACCAAAAAGAAGAGTTTGTCCCCCTACTTCCACTTATTGCTACCTGAGAAAAAGCTGAAGTGACTTGCTAGAATATCCTGTGTTATTATATTAGATTATGGTCCAGAGAAAAGTCTTCAGAAGAATTTATCTGAGGTAACGTTTTAAAAAGCAGTTACCTTTGTCACTTAAGGAGACTTCATAATTTTCAAATTCTTTCTCTGCTATTTAAAGCAAAGGAATTTCTTTCAAACTGTTCTAGAGTATCCTACTAGTGCTCCAGGCTCTGCAGTTTCAGTACAGCTCTTATCCATGGAAGTTCCTTTTTGAGTTATAAATAGCAGTCCTATCATCTTGAGCACTATCTCTATACATTTACATGTTTTACGAGGCTATATATTGTAAATGCATTTTCCCTTCCTCAGCCCTTTTCTCAGAATTGAACTCTGAACTATGTCGGTGTTTTGTAGATATGAGAATGGATTTGAACATTGTTACCAGGATAATAAAAGCTCATATTTTTTTATTTATCATATATATATATATATATATATATATATACACACACACACAAATATATATATATATATATATATATATAAACATAAACAAATGTTTTTCTTTAAATTTAGGAAATCTTCCCAGACATTAACTGTTTCTGATATTTATACAAAATTCTGGGGTTAGTGGGGAACAAGGAGTCAAGACCTAGCCATTGGGCTGGAACAACTCTGCTATTTAGGACAAGCTGTCTCAAGCTCACTCCTTCCTCATTAGAAATCCCTCCTACTTCAAGCAGCAAAGCAGAAACCACTGTTTCCCATGAGTAATGTTTCTACCTGCCTTGAATTTTTGATATAATGGAATAAGTGAATATAAGGCTGTATTTGTTCTTTATCTACAGTAAATATTAAAGTAGGGTGCACAGAGCTGCTGTTTACCTTGCTGTGGTCATATATTAGATACTGGGATATGCAAAGGCTCTATTCTTTTCTATTCTCTATTAGTTCTCCTAGAGAGGTGCTCCTGGAGTGCAGGAAGAGGGATGGGGAAAGCAAGGAAAACTTTTGATTTCCAGTGATTATGCACATCTGTGCTGTTTGCTCATAGCAAAGCTTTGACTTTGCCATTTTATTTTATGTAAAATAATGAGCATCTCTTTGGATGAATGATCCTACCAGAAAACATTACTTTCCAATATTAAAAGAGAACACGCAAAATAATGAGAAGAAGGTGTATCAATAATCATGGATACTGATGGTTGTTGTCCACCTGTATCCTCCAAATACTTGGTAACTAGAATCCCTCTATCTTCTCTCTCATGAAATTATTTCACTATAAAAACTACCTAACTGCCGCTACAATTGGGCAAGATTCATTGAACTATTGGAGAAAAAAAATGTTTATTTGCAATATTCTTTTTAAGCTCACAGAAGGTAGGTTAAATTTGTGCATATTAATATTTGTTCTCAGATCTGAGGTTTGTCTGGAGACTTAGAAAAATGTCAAAATGAGCTGATGTTGTTTTTTCCTTGTTATACCATCAAAATCAAAAACACGATACTTTTGAAGTTGAGACAGGCTATGTTTTCTTATTGCAAAGTGTCTCTTACATGACAAAATGCCAGCAAACTACATAATACATTTGCTACATTTTAATAAATTTTCACTGATTTTGCCAATATTAAAAGTAATTCACACATAGTTCTAATTGTGGCGTACTAAAACAAAGTGTAATATGTCTTTTGCTTTTCCAGTGTGCTTCTTACAGAAAATGACAATTTTGAACTTCAAACCGTGTTGTTTAGCCTAATAGAGTCATGTAGAGAATGAATCAATGAAAATGTCTTTTTCATTTTATGCATGAATTTAATCTGCTAATATTTGTTTTTATGCTGTATATCAAATTAAAGAAAGAATTATAGTTATAATTTTCCTTGAAAACTGTGAAGCGTGCATGTTATCATATTAATTTCTAATACAGTTCAATTATGTTTTTAGGTCCTGTTGTCCTTATTTGTAACCATAGGACTAATCTTTTACATTTAATCTTACAGCCAAAGATGTAGAATCTGTGGAGAAAGAAATCCATGTCTGCCACACAAAATAGGCAATAAGCCAGTATAGGTATGAATTTCCTGGGCAAGATATTAATCTTATAGCACATCTAGTTCTTCAGATAATAGAGCTAAAGACCTTTCTAGGTTTGAAAGCAGGACACATTTTGGCCTAGATAACTTGACCAAAATCTTTTAGTAAGAGTGACCAATATTTCATATGGAAAATGGAAAGGTTGAAGACTGACCAAATGAGTTCACATAACTATTTATTTGACGTAACCTACCCCCCAAAAATACTTAATTGTCAGTTATCTTTGCCTTATTACAATGCTTTTAAATAATAGAGATTTCAAGCTCATGGAAACAGTATTAAGAAGTCCAAATCAAAGTCAAGCACTTAAATGTTTATTGTACTTTAAATTTTATGGATGGTCCCCTAGTGAAAGACAATTTGGAGACACATATTAACATACAGTGTTTGCCTGTCTTTGTTTATATATATGCACTCACATGTAAACATACACACATACATCTGTAGTAATCAAAGAACTGACCCACAAGCCAATATAAATAATACCAGCACTTTTTTAGGCATGGACTACTACAACTTTTATAGTTCCATTTTGACCACACAGTAGAATTGCTGTGAGACTCCAAATGATCTTTAGAAATGTTATTTATTAGAATCAAAAGGCAAGTTTATATATGACATTACTATGCATTGTGGGCTGTTAAATAGTTGGTGGGCATTTTCAAGAGAAAAAAGAAAAGATTAACGAGCAGCAAATACTGAATAAATGAAGCTGGACTTAGATTCCAAATCTCAGTTTACACTTAGGATATGTGTAATAGTCTAAACTTGTCATGCAGCCATAAAAGTGCTAAAAGCTTTCAAAAATAAACATATCCAGATGACGGAAGCCACTTTATCCCAAGGGTAATGGATCTTTGTATTAAATACAGTAACATATCTATAATAAAACATACGGAATATGATATCTCCATAACCATTTGCAGTACACTGTGTAAAGGTGTGTGAGGAAGTTATAAATACCTTTGCCTTGATAGATGATCTTTTACAGAATCAGGGCCTCTATTATTGCTTTTGCTCTATGTCTGTTTTGTAAGTGTAAACACCCTGGGGATGGAGCATATTCACATCTGAACTAATTGTAAGCTTGCCAAAAATGTTCTCTGGGAATTCACTTTTAATTGCTTTTTTGAACTCTTGTCTAAGGAGTTGTTCTCACCTTGTTCCTTGTGTATTGTTGCCTTTTGCTATTAATGAAGTCCTATTCCTAGAGTGGAGTCTATCTGGTGTCGTTTAGGCATTTTTTTCTGTTTCTGGAAGCATACTTTTTGATATAGATTCTCAGATCCTTTCTGGGTAACTCCTCACTCTTTGCACAAGCAAATTCCCCTCAAATGCTCTGGTGATTTTAATTGTTCACTTGTCATGTTGCTATGACTATATCATCTTTATATTTAAACTGCTGTATTTCTGTGGAAAGTGGCTATGTAAAAATAGCACAGTTCTTTTCCCTCTGGGTATTTTGAGCTGCTGACCAACATAAGATATTTTTAGTTTTACTTCGTTTAGACCTGCAGAATCAACACAGGTAAGACTGTGATCTGAGAAAATGTATTTATTCCATAGATCCACTGAACTATTTCAAATAATTTTGACTAAAGGCAATTCCATCAAAACTGAAACAAAGAAACCCTCTTTGACTGAAAAACAAAGAATGGAATAGGGAACTATTCTGAACTATTGTGTATTAACATACTGTACCAGTGCAAAAATTGTGCTTAGCATCCCTTCTCTCCCTGCTGTGTATGTGCTTATGCTTAGAATCATAGAATCATAGAATCTTCAAGGTTGGAAGGGACCTCTAGAGATCCCCTAGTCCAACCCCCTGCTCCAGCAGGGACACCCAGAGCACAGGGCACAGGGCGGCATCCAGGTGGGTTTTGAAGACCTCCAGAGAAGCAGACTCCACAACCTCCCTGGGCAGCCTGTGCCAGGGCTCTGGCACCCTCAAAGTAAAGAAGTTCCCCCTCACCTGCAGATGGGACCTCCTGTGCTTCAGCATGCTTGAGAGATCAGCTTTTATTTTTATTGGAAAAATTAATCTGTTCCCAAATTCCTTGGAGGTTAGATCTCTGCTGCCACTTTCTACAAATCAAAAAGCCCATTAAAAAAAAATAAAATTCTTCTAGATCCTCCAATCTGTTTTGCAGACAGGAACCTTTATCAGTCTTTATAGTACTCTCTGCTTGGGGCGTCTTTGAACAGCTGGACATCCTCCATTTGGGATATCTCTTTTTAGTAAAAGCTCTATTTCAGAATCCTAGGCTGTGCCATCAGCTCAGGTAAATTGAGAACACTGTCTTGACTTTGCTGAATAAGACCTGACCCAGAGAACCTACACTTTTGTACAACTGTTCGCATGTTATGCACTCAAATAATGTATTAAATAAAATCTAGTTGCCACTAGAGAGAAGAAATGCAATGAAATAAGTTGCAATGATCTGACTAGCTAATATTCAAGGGAAACTTTAGAAGTATCTAATGTTTAAAGTTAAGCTTTCAAGTGCAGAACACACATTTCTTCAGTTCGTCCTAATTCTCAGTGACCTTGGTAATACTACAGGGGGTATATTTTCCTGTGGATGAACTATTTTTGAATAAGCACTCTAGTGCATTGAGCACATGATTTTTGATAGCACACACTGCTCTACCTGCCATTTCTTCTTTTGTTTTGCAAACTAGCCTTTAAAAATATTTGTTCTGGAAAATAATATACATACTGATCAGAACACACTCCTTTTTCTGTATTTGCTTTGTGAATAAACAAATTACATTTCATTTTTTCCTAATCTGCTGTAGCTCCCTAATGTCTTAGGTTACAGGGGCTATAGCAGTGCCTAGGCTTCAAAACAGTGGAGGACCATGAGCAAGCTTGATTAGCAATTTCTTGTACATGTAAGCAAGATTCCTTTTGCTCTGTGATCTTTCTGAAAGAGGTAGTTGTTTAGGGCTTTTTTAAAAAAACCTCTCTCCCTGTAGGCTTTGATGAGGTTCTTTTTTCTCTCCACTGTCATGGGTGGATGATTCGTAAAACTAGCTCTCAAAATGTATATTGGGAAGTGTGCTGCACTGGAATCCTTAAAAGTGCTTGCATGTTTCTAGGCAATTGCAGGATCTGTGCCAAGGAAATCCATTGCAAAGGCAGTGATTAGAAATATATTTACAGATTGGAATGAATTTTTAATGAATATCTTAGCACATCTTTCAGACACTATATAAAATTCTCTCTGGAAATTCTTACTATTCAATAACACTGAGTGCCTTGAGTTTTAAAGAGGAAGTGTACAGAAAATCATATGTCTAGCATCTTTCTTGCACCCTAATATTACTGAAAATGACACAAGTTATGGCAATCACTGCTGATGATACAGTAGAGTGGGAAAAATGATATACAGTATGGTAACGAAAAAAAAAGGGGGAGCTAGAAGAAATACAATCTAGCTTTGAGAAGAGTCAAAGAGTGCAAAAAATGTGAGCGAGATGATAAATTTAGCAACCTGACAGGCCATCAGCACAACAGTATGGAAAGGAAGAATGAAAAATGACACTTGGAAGATCTGGCCACAACAACTATAATAAAATGCACAAATGGGCATTCTTCCCACACAGGCTTTTTCCTTCCGACACTGTAGCTCTGTACGTCAAGGCCATGCAGTTATGGCAGTTTAAAAAAAACAAGGAAAGCCTAGTTAAAATAAAGCCTTCTCAAGTATATGAAATATCTCCCTCAAATGGAGAATTGCACTGTGTAGCAATTTCATCTAAGTGAGTGAAAGTCAAAAGGGAAAAAATGAAACGAGAGGAAATGAACCTAAGTAATTGGAGGAAAAAAAGATGTCATGAATTGAAAATGAGTTTTGCTTTGAGGTGCTGACTCAGATCCATAACTTTCCATAAAAGCTACAGTAAGAATAAAAATAGAGCAGAATTTTAGTTATGAATAATAATGAAAAAGACTTTTATTTGCTTCATGAGCTTCAGAAATATCCAATTCTTCTGCTTATGAATAGGAAAATAGAAAATCTGTGCTATCTTTCTTTCAGATTTTGAGCTTTAGTCTCAAACCTAAAATCTGCATATAGAAAATGAAATACAAAATATCAGGTTTGCTGTATTTCCTTCTTTATTTACAATAATTCAGATGAATTGCAAAAGAAATACATTTTAAATAGAAAAGTGTTTTCAAATGAATGGGTACCAGACCATTTCTCAGGCTTCATTTAATAAATTTGTCAAAATAGAGTAGTGTGCATCATTGTTAAAGCAAATATTCAGAGCCATTTTACAGGTAAAGAGTTGGGTAGTAGTACCTACTGCCTTTACTATTGTCTTCAGAATGTCAAGATTTGTTTTGTAGTCTGGAATATGTTTTTAGTATATTGTTTCTATGTTTCCAGTTTCTAACTTTTCTCCTCTGAGATGTAACTATTATTTTTTTGCCTGATATTTTCTCTCTAGTCCTTTCTATATTACTTTTCAAACTTCTTTCTAGAATTCTTCATCCACCAAATATCTCATTTTATTTCTGCCACTTTTACCATCCTAATCACAGATCTTGTTGTACAAAGGATGCTGAGGGAGATTCACAAGCACATTTATTTTAGATTTATTGCCAGAGCTCAGAGATGATGATATACAAGTCTGCAACAGTAATAAAGGAGAAGGAATTGGATGGAGGGAGAAGGGGAGAGAGAAAAGGAGAGAGAGAGAGAGAGGGAAAAAAAAAGAAAAGAAAGAGATGAAATGAAGATCTCCTGTCTGTTTGCCATTTTCTATGCAGCAAGTGTTAGTGGCTAAGGCAATGGGGACCTAAGGCATGGCACAACAGTTCTTTGTCATTCCTTCTGAAATATTCAGACCATTCCAAATCAGGGACTTTTGTCTTCCTCATAACTCTTCAACTGATTACCCTAGAAACCACACTTAATATTTCCTGGAGTTCCCAGGAAGGCTTCACTTCAGCAGGAAGCAAGATTCTATAGAAATCCTCTGTTGAACACTGTATATTCTGGCAAAGCAGAATATCCTGTAAGTATTGTTGATTCTGCTCACTTTCTAATGTTTTTAAGATGAATGTTTCTAAGGAGCTTTTTCCAGGAACTCCCATAGCACATTTTCTTTGTCACAGAGCTTACTGCCTGAGTTCCAATGCTTTGACATAGCTCCATTGTACTAGGTGCAAAATTTCCTTGAACTGTGTAAGAATGTTAAATGCTAAAAAGTAAAGTCATTTGGAGTTTACTTTAGGCTCTATTCTTCAAACATTACTTCAGATCTTTTCTGCACATGGTTTCAGAATAATCTCTTCCTCTGAAGTGGAATCAGTGTTGGATATAGAAATGAGATTTTTTTGGTATTTCTCTAAAATATCAAGTCAAGGGAAACACACCAACAAACCCAATTGGAGCACTAATGCATTAGAAAGAGGAGCGTTTCAGTACTCTCATGTTCTAGTGTTTTTTTGCTGTCTCATTGCTTGTTATCCTTTTCTCTTCAGAACCCATATAACAGATATCCAGTAGAGCTAGGTATTATACTGCCAAAGAATCATTTATATATTGAGAAGCACTACTCAGAGATAGATTTACAGAATTGTTACTAACCCAAACAAGAATGACAGAGGATTCTGAAATGTGAAGACAACTTATAAACATTTGCCACAAAATTCAGTTAGTCAAAGTTATTTTTTTCCAACAAGTGCTGGGACACTGCAAAATTGCAGTTCTAATTTTGGCTGTCGCAGAGCAGAGGTTTGAATTAATGTATCCCGCCCAGAACACTTGATAAGCAGGCCACACAGTCATTTTTATGGTCTCCTCTTGCTTCATGAATACTTTAAAAGTCTGTAAAAAAAATATCAAGAGTCCAACAGAAAAGAATAAGGAAAGCCTACCTTTACTGAAATACTGTTTTACCAAACTACTGCTTTGATAACCACGTTGTGATCAGATTGCATTTTGTGTACTGACTCAGTGTCCTTACATAACATCCCTGAGGCATAGGTTATTAAAAAGGTAAAATTCCAATACTTTTTGCTGATCTAAAATATGACTACTCTGTCTCTATTTATGTATGCCATAATAAAATGCAGTTTCAGACTGAACAAAATAATTTCCATGAACTTCAAATGACTAATTTTTCTTTTCTACAAAACAGAAAAAGAACTATACCTGCCGGAAAGAAAAAAATGACCCAACATGAAATATTTATATTTTAATCCATCCTTCAGATAGGAGGATGCATATCTTGAATGGATGTAATATGTAGGTCTGATTTGAAGAGCCACTGAATATCTCCTCTCTAATTGACTTCAACTCAGGTGCATAAGTAAAGTCTGAGATACTCTGCAGCTCTGAGAATCACCTCTGGAACATTAAAAAGCTGGAGGCACAAATGTCAGCAAGTTTAAATAAACAAAGAGAGAATTATGCTAATTTACACTGCAAAGAGCTCCGTATAGTGTTTGTTGCCAGGCTCAGTGTTGCAAGGTTTTATTACCTCTTATTTTCATTTTCTTCAGTAAAGGAACAAGGCTAATAATATCCAAGTCACCTTGTGACTGATATTCATACACCAACAATTAAAAATCAAATACTCTGTGATTTTTGTCACTCTAATGTCATTACTCCATATTAATAACCACAAAGGTACCAGAGAAAGGTGCCTTTGCAGAAAAAAATATAGCTATCACAGAGGAATTCAAATTTTAAAAACAATTTAATTGTAAGATAAATTTTACCTTCAGTTATAACTCATTCAAAATTTGGACCTGCTCTGAATCTATGCTTGGACAGAAATAGGAATTAATGACTGTGTTTGACTGTGTCAGTGCAGCTTATTGCCAATTTATATGTCTGAATAGCAGGAGAAAAATATCTGCCCAGTGTAATCTACTGGACCTCCTAAAATCACAACAGTGGATATAAATGGCACTGAAGAATACAACACAAATTAGCAATAAAATGCAGAGAAACACTTGTAATGGGAAAATTAACAATAGTGGCACAGGAGGTGTTGAGGAGTAGCAGGCAAAAGTTCGGAAAATGATTTTACAATTCTTGCTGTGACAGGTGTGTCATTTGCCTTTGTGCAGGCGCATATACTTCAGTGTTAGGAGACATATCCAGCTCTGCATGACACTTAGGTCACCCATTAAATACAGAGAAAGAATAGCCTGCATACATTTTAATTCAAAGAAAGGGATGAAGGGTACAGAGGATGTTGGCTAGGATCTAATCCTGAAATAACTAATCTACCTGTTTATCTAATGCAGAGTTGTTCATCTGTGGAGGGCACTGGGAAGTGCATGTACTTCTGAAAAAGATGTTGAGATTCAGGAGCACAAGAGAATTGATGCTAATGAAGATGACAGCTTGAGTGTCTGGCTGCTGCATAGCAGCAGACTATAACTGCTTAAATGTCCTAGGTTAAAGCCTTGTCTTATAAGCTATGTTGGACAAATATAAGACAGACTCTGCATGTGATGTGATGTTAGCATCTCCAGAAAAAAAAGTCTGAATAATTAAATCTAAAAGATCAGAAGAGAGCTACTTTAAAGTCTTCATGACTTTGTGGATGACTTTGAAATGCAATCTGTTAGGACACAAAGTTGTATAAATACTTCTAATCAAATAGACTCTGTATATCTCTTCCTTGATTTTTCTTAATTAACAAAGGAAAATTGAATGAAGATTTTAATAAACTCCAGACTCTCAGTGCTTTCCTTTACCTTAAAGAGACAATCAAGGGTAGATGGAGAAAGTCAAGACCCCTCAGTTCCTTTGCCTTCCCAGCATTTCCTGACAGTATCTTATTTAAATTCTAACTGCTTGAGTATGGATATTTTTCCGTTGTCCTATAAGTTTCATTTTTTTGTGTCTTACTTCCTTTCTTCCTGACTTTATATACCTTTTTATATACAAAATGCTTATAAAAATTCCTGGAGACAAAAACTGTTTTTTTGCAACTTGCCAAAGATACATTAAGTCTATCAAAGAAATTTCTCTGCAGAAGCCTAACACTGAGCTTTACCTTTCACCAAGTTTACTTTGTATCAACCAAGAAAATTTAGCCTGAATTCTGAGATTATGAAATGCCTTTTCTTTTTTTCTTTCTCCTCAAGGGGAAGACATGATAATGTTAGATTATTAGACCATACTTTTAATACATTCCTCTATAATTGCTACTCCATTAGGAAAAAAATATTCAGTTTCCCCTAGAAGCATCTAGTACCTCTCTTTCTTCTGAACTGAGATGGAATTTTAGAATATCTTCATCTCAACATAAGGGAGAGCCCTTATGTTTCATATCAGATCTCCTATCCTCTGTTCCTTTCTTCTTTTTTTCTCATTTTTTTCATCATAATATGAATCTAATTATAGGATTTAGACCAACTGAGATTGTGATAATTCCTTGTTTCTCCCCTCAGTTCATGTAGCCAAATTACTAATTTTGAATTCTTTCTTTATTTTTACTTTTTTTCCCAAAAAGAAGAAATGGAGACCTCTAAAATTTACATTTCTGTTACTTAATTACCACATTTTTCCTAGTTTCAGGTTCCTAGCACTTATCATGCTATCAAAATTATAGAAAAGTATATCAAACTTTTGGAGTATTTAGTTTACAGATAACTTACATGACCTCATATTTCTGGATTTCCATATACTTGTCAAGCCAAACCCTAAGCTATGGAACTTGGAAATGTCTTTCAGAAATTGGATGTGACTTCAAAATTGCTTTAAGATCTGGGCTTACATCCCTGATGATATACTCTGACTAAATGTGAGACTGAAACTTAAGTCTGTACCATCTCAATCCTTTTTCTTTTTTTTTTTTCCCCTGCTTCCATGCCACCCACACTAGCTAACATTCCAACCAAGGCACAGGCTGCTTAGGGAATCACAGCGTTCTCTGCTTGATTGCCTGACTTGATAATTGTTGGCTATGGAAAGCATTTAAGCATAATCAGAGAATTTGATCTTTATTTATTGTAAGTGAAGATGACTTCAGCTTTACCACTTTATTTTCTTTTTCTGGAATAGTCATCGTTATTGCAGTTATCAGTTTTGAAGGTCCATGCAGAAAGATGATTCTGGTCCATTTGATTTTTCCCATTTCCACTTATCTTCCTCCTCCTCTTTTAGGCTCTCTAAAATAACTTGCTATTTGACAATAAGATCACTCATCTGGTTTGGAGGACATGAACGTTCAGTGTATGCTGCATAACAGGCATAGTACTGCTATTGAGTGTGTTGCTATTGCAGTATTGTTTATTTTGGATTTGTGGCTGTTTCTTCACTGAAATGTTCAAAAGGTCAGCTTTGTCCCAGTAAGGAATAGGAAAAATTTTGAAATCACAATCCCGAAAAGCTTTTTCTTGCCCATTTCTATTTTTACATTACTTTTCTTCGTCTCTTAAGGCTATGGGGGAGCAACTAATCTGAGGTCAAAGGCTCAAATAATCCATTGACACAACCACCTCCAAATGCCTCTTCTGCTAAGCTTACCAGATGTGAAGGTCAAACAACATGAGTGAATATTGAAATAAAGGTTATACCCTAAATAGCAGAACACAAAAAGTCCCATTCACAAATCAGGATTATGCGTGGTTCACCTTGACCTCCTCTTCTTCAGATGCAAGAGGGTTAATCACAGTAATTCAAAGAATCCACGCCAAAGAGTGGAAAAGCCCCAAGTTTTTCATGAACACTGAGAGAAATTCTACTTCAAAAACTTAATCATGAAATACAAAGAGTAAATGATAAATAATTCAAAACATCCATGACATGACAAATCATGTTCTTCAGCAATATACATAAAAATGTTATGTGAATGTAGAATGAAATTAAAAAATAGCAGAAGTGAAACCAAAATATCAGAGGTAAAAAATTATTCAAGTAAATTTGTAAGGTAAGGTTTATAATGACTTGATTATGTTTGTAAGATTTTATCAGTCTGAATAAGGGAAAAAATATGTTGGATACTTGGGTTTTAGCTGTTTCTTCTAATATTTTACTTTAAAAGGCCCTGACTCTTCTCTGGTAATTTTACTTAGACTAAGTAAAGCAAATATATCTAAATGCTGCTTGTGGTACAGTGGGACTTTTTAGCCTGTAGAAGGGAATGCTCAAGGAGTATTTTATCAATATGCATATATATCTAATGGAGATGAGGAGAAAGAAGATGGACCTAGCCTCTTTTCAGTGGCACAAGGGGACAGGACAATGGCTAGGACAATTAGCTTTTTTGTTTTTTGTTTTTTAATATGAGGGGAGATACATCCTGTTTAGGTAGTTTGTCAGGATGTAGAGTCTCCGTCCTGGTCCATTCAAAACCTGAATGAACAAGACTCTAATTCTGTGAGACAATGCTGTTAAAAGGTGCTAATTATAAGTAGGATTTTGTCTGCAGGTGTCTATACACAGACATTTATGGGACTATGATCTCAGCCGGTAAAACAGTGAAATCTTATACCATTTAAGTTTTAAAAATGAGCTTTGTTCAGGAGAATTTTAGAAAGGATTAATATTTTGGGAAAAGATTAGCAAAATTACATTGGAAGTTCAAAGAAACATGCAGCAGATAATGCTGTATGATGTTCTTTCTGTTTTCTAGCTTGGTGTTGTACATTGTCTAGAAAAAGTGGAGGACATTTTAGGATGTCTTCATTTTCTTTCTACTTTTAGACAATAATTTCAGCTTCCCAAACTTTTGAAACTGAGTGACCTCCATTTTCTGGAGTGACCTTCCTCATTTTCCAGGTCTTAATTATTGTTACCAACATTTCACAGTTTTGTGAAATGATGCCCATTTGTGTTTCATATATTTCCTTTTTTGCACTCCTTGTAACCACGCATTTTCTTTTTTTTATACATAAAGCATATAATCTCCATTATTTTCCCTTCCCTTCATAAAGGCATAGAGCAAAGTCTTGTGCCATCTTTTATGTTTGAAATCCAGAAGTAATGAATTCATATGAACAGCTGGGTAACTTTCATGCTAAATGCAAATCAGTTAATACAGTAACAAATCCCAGAAAAAAAGGGAAAAAAACCCTACAATGGTTTAAATTGCAGATCTGACACAAATCTCTTACTGTTCAGAAAATTGTGTTCACTCTTTTATTTTTAGAAAATTCATTGCAAGAACTTAAAAGGAGATGTATTATTTCACATTGTGGTATGTTCAGGAATTCCATTTTTATCCTGTAAATGTACTCAGTTGGGAACATGCAGTGAACCAGCAGGACAAGGTTCATTTCAGAAACTTGGCAAAGTAGGACAATGTCCTACCAATGACATAGAAAAAAAAATTAAAGAGGCATGCTTCCATTTGCCTTTCACTTGTGTGTTTGTTCAGATCATGATGTAAAAAAAAATGTAATTTAAGATAAGAGGAGGCCAGAAAAAATAAAACTGAACATAAAAATAATGCATTTTAATGCACAAAGCTTAGTTCACTTATTGGAAATAGGCATGAGGCATAGTCTTTATACATTTTAGGGACATTGATAGGGCATTCCAGTTTACAGGTACAACAATTTGGAATGAATTTGAAAAAAATGGTAGATCTTAACGCTCCTTCACCTTAGCATTGAAATGATGAATTTTCTCTGAGTTGTTTCTAGTATAATTTGAATATTGATTAAAATCCAGACAAGTCTAAGAATTGAAGCTAATTAGCCAGTCGTTCCTATTAAGTAAAGATTTTCCGGGATATTAAGACTTTTTTAAGTGAATCATTTTGAGATTTCAAAGAAAATCAATTTGTAAAAATGACTGCAGTAAGTAAGATACTTTGAATTTGTTCCAAGTTAGGAGAATTATTGAAAACACAAAACCAGAGTTGAAAAGCACAAAACCACACAAAATTACCACCAAAGCAAAATCCATAAGTAAACCAAACAAAAAAATTTTGGATTCCTTTATTTTAAAGTTCTCTGACATGTTTGTACCTTCCACTTCTCTGTAAGACCTGAAAGCTCACCTTCACAGCTCTCCTACAGGTATGAGCTTCAACCTCATCTGATTTGCTCTCTAGCAGGTACGTTTAACCTTGACTTCATGGACACAAATATTGACACATTGCAATCAAATGGTCACATACTCCATGCATTTGAGAGTTAACTTGACTTAATACTGCTGATCTCGCCATTAACATCTTAAGATATTTAATTTTTAAATCTCAGATTGAGCACTGTTGTAGATTCACCTCCTCTGTGGCATAGAAATGAGTAATGTACACAAACTCAGGCATGCCTAGTGGGCTTCTTAAGCAAGTCTCAATATACTAAGAGAAGCTTAACTGGATTTCTATGACTCATATTGCAGTTTACTGGCAGCATCATTTGTAAAGGCTTGGTTTATGCAGGTCTCATTTAATCTCCTTAGTTTTTATATATTTCACTAGGTGGCTTTGCTTTCCTTGTCTGATTTTGGAGTAGGGAGACATAGTTTTGACTCATTCCTAAATTAATAAATTTCATCAGAACCAATTTGGAACCTACATGCTCCCCCAGCTTTCTGCCTCATTCTGGTTTGCTGGTAGCCAATGAAAAGACATGACACATTTAGACAGTGATTCAATTCTCAGGGGAACTATGGATACATTGTTTAATTGCTTTAAGTTAAGCTGGGAACCATCAGATCTAATTGACTGCTTACAGGAGAGGCAGCTACTAGCCCTTTGGAAATGAGCCCTGGCAAATGACTAACTTATATATATATAACTTATACTTATATAGCATGTCATACAAATACATGATTTTCTGGAAGAAGAAATCTAATCTAGTTTTGAAAAATATTTTGGATTAAAAGAATAATATTTGGGCAAGAATGCCCCCTTAAGGTTAATGTATTCTGTTCTACTGTGATTATATATTTTTGGACTATACTGCCTGTGCTTATGTCTAAGGCCAATCAACTTATCATGATCTCTCTGGTATTTAACATATAAATCCTATACTATTCAGAATTTTACCACAGGGGTATACAGAAAAGTAAGACAATTTAGTGAGAAAATACCAGAAGGTATTTTATAGTTTTTGTTGTTCTTTTATTTTCAATTTATTTTTCATCAAACCACCATAAAAAAATTCAAAAGAATACTCTAAGTTCATATTCTATATTTCTTTAGTTGCCACTTCAAATAGATATTTTACAAAATAATGGTTTAATTCACTTATTAAAATGAACTTTGCCACCTATACTTCATTATGGAGCAGGATCTAGTAAATAATTTACTAATGAGGTGGATTTTGTTTATATGTATTTTTAAGTGGCTTTCACATTTCTATAAACCTAGATCCTTCACACTTCACCCTAATATGGAGAGGCTGGGTAATGTGCGGCTGGGATGCCTCCTCAAACAAGGCTGTTGAGAGTATCTGCTGCTGTGGAGTAGAAGCAGTAGCTTGGGATGGAGGTAAAATTTGAGACTTTCCCAATGGCTCAAGTTTGGATGCTATGATTAGAAAGTGAAATCCTCGTTCTGAGGAAACAGACAATAAAAGCAGTGCTTACTTGAAATTAAAATTACACCTTCTTAAAATCACTTCCCAAGTAGTCTTCTGTTTTTGACAGGTTTTGTTTACTGAGGAAATTTACTGAATCAAATTTACCGTCTCCTGAGTCTTTTCTGGGCAACACTTGCTTTGTTTCCCATTTTGAATATAAAATACACCAGATGCATACCAGAATCTTCTTTGAAATGGCAACACAAGCATTCTCTTGGATTTTCTAATTTTCTGTTTCTAGATTAATGTGGAAATTTTGAAACAAATAAAAGAAAAATAAAATCCCTACATTTTCCTCTAACAAACGTAAAAGATACTTTTAAAAGAAAGGTAGGAAAACACAAAACTTTCCCTTCTCACCCCTCCAAAAAAAATGGAACATAGCCCTTGTTTCAGAATAAGCAAAAAATTAACTGACTTGTCAATAAATATAAGCAATAAACTAATGGGAGTGATAATGAATTGATCTGAATATTTAATTAATATGGAATTTGTGTTAGGGAGAGAGCCATATATAGCTCTACACTGAAGATCAATAAACCAAGTAATTGGTTTTAATTGATGTCTGGGAGTAGCATAAAATTTCAGGAAGATGGTATGGTGGTTGGTTATCTGCTTGAATATGGCATATTAATAAATAAATCTTTTTGTTTCATATTTGAAGATAAGAAGAAATTCACATAAATACTGGCATTGGATCCTGCTGATTCTTTTGACACTAGAGCATTGAGAATTAAGCCAACCTCCCTGCTGCTTTGCAATGCAAACTGAATGGGAAAATTAAGGGTAAATTACCACCAGCATGCATGATATTGTAGGCAGTCTCAAAATCTGCTCCTGGATGCAAGATCAAAGCATTTTACTTTCAACAGATGTAACAGGAGGCCATTATGAACACTTGTCTAATGAACCATGTCCAGCCCCATGAACCATATCCAATCATGCAGGTTTTGAAAATATTGTGCAGAAGAGTCTGCTGCAAAACTGTATCCAAGATGGAATTTTTCTCTCTGTATAATATTCCTTTTTATTCCTTCAATCTTCACCAGTCCATACTTACTACAACACAATGTATAAAGATTGCCGTATTTGAATGTGAAGATACAATGCAACTATAACTGTTGTGGAGGTCTTTGTCTAGAATGTTGTGCTTCTGCTTCAATTCCCTCTGTATGGAAGAGCACTTCCACTTTATCAACATTGCAGCGGGCACGTAGGAATCAGTGATTCTTCTCTGAGATCCCCTTTGGACCAAGCATTTTTGTTAAAATACACGGAATTATTTCTTTAAACTATTGTGTTCCTACTATGGGCACTTCCTAAAACCTCCCTTCTATGCAAAGGAGATAAAATGCATTTTGAGCACGCAGATGTGTTTTAACAGAAAGTTTTTACATAGATTACACATACAAAAGTCTATCGCAAGGACTGTAGTGTATTCCAAGGCTGTATCAGACATTTTGGAGTTTTTACCTCAGCAGGGGGGGACTGTTAATCAATTTTTATTCACTAAGAAATATGATCAAAGTTTAGAGTTAATATCTCCAAACAGTTGAATAAGTGAGGCTTGTTGTCCTGAAAGAGGCCCACATTTGCTCTACCAATTTTAGGTTCATTGCACAATGACAGACCTAAATCTGCATGACAATGTCACCTTGCCTGCTTGCCGTAGCCCATCAATGAGGTACAAACATGGCATCAACTCGGGGTATTGTTCAGTGTTGGAAAATCCCTCCCTCCTGCTGAGGAGTGGCTCCATGGCAGCCCATGGATACTGCTCCAGCAGCCATGCTCAGTCTGCAAATGCCATCCGGTGTGACTGCATTCCCTAGTTTGCAGTTCCTAGTTTGTGTGTCCGTTTGCCCATGGCAACTATGGGGGCTCATGTGTGATGCTTGGCAAGTTTAGCTGATTCCAACTGTCCTCGTACTTGAATTACCTCCTGTCAAGCAGAGATTCAAGTATGAGTGAAGCTGCAAATGTGAGTCTATTATAAAGTTTCACATTTCTCCACCGGAATGACATAGATTAGAGAGGTTTTCAAAAGATACTGATTGCTGAATATAGAGCTGTTGTAATGCATCATCTTCCTCTGCAATAATAAAACTTTGTCTTTAGTCAAGTAAATGTTCATTTCTTGCAAAGAAGTCAAAGGCCTTACAACTGCAGCCTCTTGAACTTTTGGCAGGGCTCAGTGTGAAGAAGAGATAACTTTAATGGATTGACCATTCTCAAGATAATTAACTGCAATATTTTATAGATTAATCATGTGACAGATTTCATATGAATAAAATCAAGAATATTTTTTCGTTATTTTACTGCAGTTGCCAGGTTAATTGCGCTCTAGGCTTATGATCTTTGGCTCGTATGTATCCCTTTATTTTGCCCTGTAAATGAGGGCTATGTTTCTGTGAGGTTACCCTCTTTTTTAAGTGGGAAAGCACAGGGACCATATGCACACTGCATAAACTGCAAGAAAGGCCTCTGTTGGTCGTGATGTGCCATAATATCTTTTATGCTTTATTTTTAACAGAGATGTCTTGGGATTGAGATGCTATGGCAAGTTAACCGAAATGGAATTCTTTGGGTCTGTATGTCATGTGGTGAGATTATGAAGAGAAAGGGGAAAAACGTATTTTTCAAGGTTTAGATTCTTTCAGAATTACCTTTTTAGAAATTATAGAAAATTGTAGTGCTAGAATACATCCTGCATATGTATATTTTTCTGTGTTTGTACACTGCATAATATATTTTTATGGCACTCATGTAAATATGTACCATGAATATACAATGCATACTGTTATGGTCCATGTACATATGCATGCAAAATTGCAGTTGCTTGTGATTATCTTGATGAACTAAAGGACTGCCAGTGTAAAGCTGGACAGAGACAGTAATGATTCCTTTTATCTTATTTGAAATTTCTTTTATTTCATTTTTAAAGGATGACAAATTCCAAGATATCAAATGTCCTCAAATAAAACTACATGGAGAATTTTCTATCAGTCATGAACTACTTGCAGAAATAATAGGCTTTCATTTTGAAAGTAATAAAATGCATCACTTCACTTCAAGGTGAAGATTGAACAGAACATAAAGGTGATATTGACACCAAAAGCACTCTGTCCTTTCTGGCATTTCAGCCAAAAAAAAAAAAAAAAGTGCATGATCCCTTTGTATTAGGTGCTTTCTCGTCGATATTTTTATGAGATTTTAAAAGAATGTACAAAGTTGTAGAAAGTGATGAATATTTAGAAATTCATTAAAATCACTGTTTTATTACATCCTGGGTACCATCCGGTTATTTTTAATGTTAATGACTAAAATTAAACAGCTCTCTATTAATTCAGATAAGCCTATGCCAAAACCTTAGCTTGGATACCCTTCATATTCAGAACTCTGTTAGACTGAATTTCAATTTCCATATCCAAATGTGGCTTAACCATTTGGTAATATGTCTGTGCATAACTTTTGATTTCTGTTTGGTACTGGAGATGCTCCATGAGTCTGTGTGTTAGGACTGAAAAGTGCTTTTTGTTTGTGGGACAGATGTACCTCTCTCATCTTTTAAGCTCTTTTTGAAAAATGTTCTCACTGTTGCAATTTTAAAGAAAGGTGATGCAGGATGACATGGGACATCATCGTTAAATCTTGATGATCCTTTCTTCAAGTGGAAGCCCCTTTGGACAAGATGTTGACTTCTGTTCAGGCCAAAGCAGTTTGTCAAGTCATAACTCCAGGGAGGTTGTAACTAAGCAATACATCAGCTGTGGAAAACTCTGATCTTCTAATGATGCTCATTTGGGAACCTTCTGACAGAGAATTCTCTGAGGGTTAGTTAGTCCAGAAAGAAGCATCTAACATCAGAAATCTTAAAATAAAGTCAGGCAGGAAAGAGAAGGGTGGAAAAGGGGAAGTGAAGGAGTTTTTATGTTTTTGATTTGAGGCTTTTCAAAAGTCCATGTGTAAGATCCTTGAAAGATTCTGAGCTGTGCCCTCTTGTTATAATTTGTGAAAGACTGGAAGAAACTGAGTGAGTGCACTTCCTACATTTTCTTGTTCTCCAGCAGCTTGATTCAGATGCCTTAGTATCTGAAATGACACTTAATGCCATTTGATGCATCTTGAATTAATGGAGCCATTTATTTGGGTCTAGTATAAACACTATAGGTGCAAAAATTATTCTTTTTTTTTTTTTGGAACACCAGTTGGACATCTCACAAGATTCTCAAGGATGTTTCAAATGGCACTAGGTACACATATTTACACAAATGAATTCTGTCTCATACATCTTGGTCTAGTTGAAGTACAATATAATAATCTTTGTATTAATCTGATGTACCTCATTCTACTATTTTACAGACTATCTTCTACCTCCTTGATGAAATTAGCTGTAAAACAATGTTCCTCGAAGAGGATGGATCCCCAAAGAAACTCATGTTTAAATTGTGGTATTGATTCACAACTCCAGGGTACCTGGTTCTTGATGTTCAATTTCTGCAAAAGAGCAGAGAAACTAGGCAATATGCCAAATATGCCATTAATGAAACAGTGACCTCTGAAATCTAGATATTGAGCAATACTCTAATTCTATCTGGCCAAAATATCCATTTGAACCTAATGCAGATATTACTTCAGGCTACACCATTACGTGATGCAATGTTATACGTATAATATATGTATATTTGCCATGAATGCCTAAACTACATTTGCATTCTTTATTTCTTTCATTTTATATTTAGTAGATGCATTTATTTTTATCATCTGAAATATAACTCATTCTGTTCATTGCTTGGCAGCAAGCTGTGAACAAAATTATCATAGAAAATTTTAGAAATGTGGTGTACAAAAATCTCAAATTTATATATTTTTCATACTATAATGTGGCATACCTCAGAAATAAAATAAATTGAAATAGTAGGATATGGTAGAAGGGAATGTATTGATTTCCCTTGCCCCTTATTTTTTAAAATATTTTTCAAAATACAGCATTAAAAGGATAAAAAATAATGAAAAATTTCACAGAGTACGGAGAGGAGAATACTGTGATTGTTGAAAATTCAGAATAATAAAACACATCAAGAACTATGAAAACAAGAGCAAAAATACAAATACAGTAAAAAAGATCAGTGATGGCAGCAAGAATATTCAATTTCCAAGTCTTATGTAGTACTGAAAGATCAGGAGACTTACCAGTGTAATTCATTGAATACATTACAAAATGTGGTGTAAAATAGATTAGAAAGATGTATTTTAATGAACACTATGTGTGCTTATAAGTTAAATTCAAACAGCTATTCTTCAAAAAAGTCATATTGCATTACCCTAGTTTACATACAATGTGAATATGAGTTAGTTAAACTTAAGAATTTTTATCATATCTGAAAAATCTTATGAGATTGCTTTTAGCTTTTTAAATACAAACACATATTACTATATTTATATGGTTATTGTGTTTTATTGATATTGTTGGAAGCTAGTGTAGCTGATCATTTAGTATATGCTGAAATGCTTCTTAATATAAACTTTTATTTACAAAGGCCTGAAAATACCATGAAGGAGATGACACTTTTTAAACAATTTCAGTTTGAGAATTTTACCAATGGGTTTCTGAATCATATTAGATTCAGACAAATGTCTGAATTATATAATATCTGAAATGTCTAATCATTTGCTATAAATCACAAATAGAATATTTAGCAAGTTGTTTAGTCCTGATCTAAAGTGATAGTAACTCCATCACATATTTTGATAAGTTATGTCAGAATTTAATTATCTTCCAGTTTTAAAAGTATTTACTTCTAGTTTGATTGCAAATTCATATGAAAATCTGATGTAATCACGCCTTTCATATCGTATAAAAGAGCCTCCCTCTTTTTAACCTCTTTATAACACAGAGGCTTTCAGAGCCTGATAAAATTCTTTGAGGGGCAAATAACACAGCTTGATTTTTTGAATCTGTTCATCTGAAGTAATTTTTATTTTTCTATCAAATATTTTATTGAATTTAAAATTTTATTTGTTCTGAATTTCATACTATTTTTCTACTTCTGCTATGAAATTAATCTTGAAATTGCTCAAACTTACTGGAAGTGTCTAAATGTTACAAATAATAATCTTGCTAATTTCATTTATAACAGCAATATTATGTAGGAAAGTTACATTTTCTTAGTAGGAAAAGCATTGTTTTGAAAGTTCTTGGTTATAGGCAGTAGCTAACCTCTTCTAAATGAGGATTTCATTTCCTAATTTTAGAAATATGACATTGGCTGCACAAGAATCTATTTTTCACTAAGACTAAGGAATTCTGTTTAATCTATCAAACTGATCCAAATTCATAATTACTTATCACTTCTCCTATCACACATGTAGAGCAACAATATAGCCTGTTATTTTGGAGAATAGACTATATTCACACTGGAGAATAATGTGCAATTTGATATGAGAAGAATGGCTGAAAAGCCACTCCAGGAATGATATTTCCAAAACCATCATACTAGTTTCAAAAAACATAAATATATTTGGTAGATGATCAGATAATTAACAAGTGTAGATTAAATAAGGAAAAATGGATTGTATTTCTTCTTAAATGAGTACAATGCAAGGAGGTTATAAGAGGTTGTTGTCTTTGATCCTAGAGGAACATAGTTATCATGTAGAAAGGAAAGAACACAGTATGCCTCGGCTCCATTGCATTATGTACTAATAAATATCTTGGGAAAAAAAAACCAAGCACATAAAAACACAAACAAACAAATAGAATAGTCGGCAGTGAGAAAAACCTACTCAGCCCGGTATAGCTGAGTTGCTCCAAGAAATGTTTCTTCTCTCTTTTCAATCTCAGACAGCTCTAGCTAGTACAGTGTAACCTTGCTAGGTTGTTGACTTTTCTGTTTAGAATTGACTGAACGGTAAAATACAGTTAAAAAGGCCTAATCTTAACTGGGGTGTTCTACTCTGTTATTGATAAAATTCTACACGTGTAAAAATCAGAGAGCATCTTATTCTAGCTCATACAAAGTAGGAGAAAAAAAGGAGAAGGATTTTTTTTTTTAAGAAATTCAGTTAGTAGATTTATCCAAGCTTTTCGATGACCTCAGTGACCTCAGCTTTGAAATCTTTCCTGGACCATTTGTGTCTTGAAAGGACTGTAGATTGTATGTGAAAGATTAGTTCTCCTGGAAAATAAAGACTGAAAAGTGGTCTTCCAGGAGGAAGTTTTAAAGGAATCCTTTATCTGTGACTTTTAAGGATAGATGGAATCTCTTTCTGCACATAAATTCAAAATAGAGAGACTAATTCACCTTGCTGCTGATACTAATATGTGAAGCAGCTGTCTATGAAAACAGAAGAGGTCACCTACAGGAGACAAATTTAGGTGCCCAAATAATAACAAAGTCATATCAGAACTCCCAATTGCTGTAGACTACTTCAGCTTTGTATCTCTGATATATTAATGCCATCAGTGTAGGCTCCCTGGCTTGTCCAATCAGGCCCACTAGCCTGAATCAGAGAAAGCAGAACATCCAGCACCAATGGTTGTCCTAGAAAGGCACATAAATCCTCTCAGCAAGGCAGCCCAATGCATCCATGGATTTCCAACTGTGACACAAGAGGAATGACCAAGTGTCTGAGGTAGAGCTGTTTCACTCTCTCATTACAAGTGACATAGCTCAAATTTATTCAGATGTCTAGTAATGCTGCCCTGTGGGATTTTTAGTGGTCTCTTTCCAATAGCTCCTCAACTCTGACAGGGGCTGAATATTGCACACGTCCAAGGTATGCTTGAAATAGCTTTTACTCCTGCCTTAAAAGATAATAAAATTCTCCAAGAATACACACTTCAACCAGTGATTCCTACTCCATTAGTTATATTTTGGTTACAGAAGATGCCCTCAGTTTCTAAGACCTGCCAAATTTGGATTAAATGCTGCTTACATTTTCAGTGACATCCTGCTTCTTCATTGTTCTTTTTGTTTACCTTACCATTATGTTTGCTTGTTTTGCTGAAGAACTACTCTGCATTGCTGTTGTACATTGCAGCTCTTCTTTTTTTATTGCTAACCCCAGCACTACACATAAAGGACTACTGCACAATGAATAATGAATCTGACAAATTTTGCCTTTTCAGATAGATTTCCTTTAATGCCATTGTTACACAAAAGTATTTTTGGAATGTGACTGAATTTTACACTGTATTAACCATGCACTTATATGACTATTTACTATTTATAATTAGAATGCGTTGGTTACTTGTGAAAGCCGATCTAAGTTACATATTATTATTTCTGTTCTGTATTTGGCTGTGTGCACAAAATACTGGCGGCCAAGGGCTTGTGTGTGCATCTGTAGAGCCAAATTTCTGTGTTGGCATGGTTCCACACTTGCACCACCAGAGAATTAGGCCCTTCAAACTCAGTTTCTGTGACTCTTTGTACAGAGTTTAACATTTACTCTCCTTTAATATTTATGCCAGATCAGCATGAGTGCCAAGAGAGATAAGAAGAGCCAAATACTTTTGTCTAAAATCTTGATTAAGTAGTCATGGAGAATTGCTTGAAATAATAAGCTATCTTATCATTTGCCATCAGTGATTATTAGTATTAATATTAGAATTGTTACTCTTCCTTGCATCTAGCATTTATATATTAGTGAGAGCTCTCAAATTTCCTTGAAACACTAATAAGTAAAGTGGTGTTTAAAACCAGTAGTTTTCCCGTTAAAGCTAGCATTCTCTTATAGACAATGACTGACTGTGGATATGTACTTGAGTTCAACAATAACTATTAAAGCTTTCAGGGAGCTCTAGAGCTGTAACTGATTTTCATTTAAAAAGGACACACACCATTTTACATTGTTTTTTCATATTCAGCCCTCTCCTTTCAAACACTAATTACTCTATAAAAAACAACCTTGCCAGATGGACCAACCATTATTCCTACCTTTGTGGTAGCTATAGAAAGAAATTGTCAGACTAAGCTTTTAATTTTGGTTGTCTCAATTTAGAATTCATTTCATAACATTTGGATATCTTTATGTCTACTCATTTTTTTTTCATCCCAAAATGAACGCTCTCCCCATATGAAAACTCTGAGATTCTAAAGCGATGGCTGTGAATCAGTTGGAAAATTTGATTTTGCATGTGTCTCAGGAATGAGCAAAAGAGAACAAACTTTGATACTTATGATTCCTAGTTCTAGGCTCAGCTTTTCACTTTAGTCTGCCTGTCTTATAATGAAATCTATCCAGTTTTAATATAATTTTTGTTCTGTTGAAATTACATAGAGTGTACATATATCAGAGAAATTACAAACATTGTATAGTAGTTCCAAATTTGTTTGTGACATAGCAGGTGGTTACTATTACTGCTTTTCCATTACATAGTCTCATTTAAAGCAGATGTCTTCTTCTTATAACTTGGCTATACATATTCTAATACCTCATCAATGGCAAGGTACTTACGTACTAACAGTTATAAAAGGAAAAAATAAAAGATTCTCCAAGATTTTCAAAAGTGATTATCAGCTTCAGGTGTGTGGTTTGAAAAACTTGTCACTGTATGAGTGCTTAAGATTTCCTAGTTATCTTATGGAGTACCTGAATACCTGAAATAGAAACCAGCTCTCTTCCTCCTGTTAGTCACTTCATAAAATTGTGGTATTGAGCTACCCATCTAATCAAACCCTTTTACCCTTTGCATACGACTGGGATCTACAAATGCCATCCTCATCACTTTAGTCTGAAAGACTGCTCTGACAGTCACAGTACCTATCTGATATACTAATATAAAGACTGGTAAATGCATATTTAATAGGATGTAACACTGTCAGCTTTGTTGAGGCAAGATACACACATTTATGAATTCTTTGGCAAGAAGAGGTGAGGTGTCCAGGATTCCAGGGCCAAGTATTTATGACTCTGTCTTCTCTCATATATTTTATGGCTAATGTTAGGCAATATTTGCAGCTATAACTATAGCTTCATTTGTGAATCCTGACAAACTTTTGCTAAAACTCACAAATACTCTAGTTATCTTCTTGACTCAGCTTATAGACATATTCAGAAGCTAACTGAACTATCTTAAACATCTCCCTGCTACAGTCCCCATTCACACTCTGTTTTGTAGCTGTGGTATTTGTCCTATTTTACAATAATAATAGCTTTAGTTTTTAGTAATAGTGATAGTTTTCCTTTTATAAGGAGAATTTATTTGATAAATAAAAGGAATTTTCCCCTAATTGAATATGGTCTTGTGCATGAAGTATTTTGTTTTGTTTTGTTCTGTAAATGCTGAAGGAAAAATATACCTGTCTTCATTTCAGGTCAGAATTTTCTATTTACCAAGTTATATATTTATGTTAAGAGAGATTTTTGGTCAGTTTTCCCTTCCAAGCCCAGAGTTCAGCTTCCATGACAAAATGATTATTCCTTATTTCTATAACAAGTGTTTTACAAATGGCCAATAAAGCTTCTTGGGATATTCTGTGTGTCTGAAGCCCAGATCCCATTTGCTTTAGCTCCAATGTGACTAGGTCTTTTCCGTGAGATGGGAACACCTAGGCCAAATATTTGACTCAAATTGCCTTCAGGGTGCACATCTGAACAGGTAAACCACAAATACTGTGACAAAGAAATCAAGATGCTTGACACCTTGTGATTGTAGTCTGTTGTATCTAATGAGGTGCAGTCTCCATCTGAAGCTTTTATGCAGCTGAGATTTTCATAATAACTCTTCCCTTTGTGGAACCTTTGTGGAATAGCAGTTCTACTCAGCTCTCTTTGTAATTGCTTTTTTCTCTATTGGTGCCTTAATCAAGTCTCTCCTTTTTTTCCCTTCTTGGGACAACAGAAGGGAAAACTAGAAATAAAAGAGCTTCAAGAGCCTTCAACTCTTGATGTTTTTGTTTGTTTTGTTTTGTTTTGTTTTAAGTCAGCTAGTTGGAGGCTTTCACATGCACAAACATATGCATATTATGCTCATGTCAGCCTCATATCCTTAGAAATCAAGCTGCAGTTTACCAGTCCCTAAGAATTTAACACAGGCAAGATCTTCATTTGCTTGAACTCAGATACATTAAGGAAATCTCTACTGAAACTAAGTTTTCTAAACACAATCAT
>JAUBOD010000363.1:245079-273539 GCA_032353885.1 Nothura maculosa | reverse complement strand
CTCGCTCGGCGGCTTTGGCCGCAGTGGTTCGCCTCTAGACAAGGAGCTCTGGCACGGGCGTCCGCTCCAGAGCCCTTGCCTTCGAGATCAGAGCCCTTCCCTTCGAGATCTATATTAGAAGATCTATATTAGAAGATTTTCATCCTTAAGTAATAAAAATATCTATTATTATTAAAAAAAATGAGTCTTTGAAGCAAGCCAAATAATACCAGGGTGCTTATCATACAGTTTTTGTGCACTTATCTCTATGTTTGTACTACCATTATTTCCTGAAGTACATTGTTTAAGTGAATATTCTCGTCCAATCCACTTCCTATGCCTTGATTTACAACTTGGAGTGTCTCAGTGCCTGAAAACTGGATTTCTTACAAATGAAATTAGACTGTAAGACATATGCTAGAGTGCTTCTAATGCAGTCCAGACATCAGTGGACTAAGTAGCAAACTCATTATCCTCATTCAAAATCTTTAACTCTCTGTAGTGTGGAAATCAAATTCTCATGCACTAGATCTGTTTCTATTGCATTGTATTATCAGAAATAACTTTAGTGTACTTGCATCATCTTTATATAAGGTACCTTTTGCATAGGGAGTTTGAGATACTGAGCCAATACTAATGCCATTGGATGTCAAGCCTCAGAAACTAAATGCAGAGAATCTTCTACTAAGCTAATAGGGAGAGCCAGAAGAGGACTCTAATGTTTAATGTGGGACACAGGCAGTGCTTCGGATTTCAAGAACAACGTAGATCTACAAACAGTGGTTGTCCTGGGCAGGAAAGATCTCCAGAAAGGTTTCCCTGGAGATATCTAATGCCTACAAGCTTTGCTTTCTTCCTCAAATGTTTTTGAAACCCCCAGAGCAGACTACCTCTATGGACGCAGACTCTTTTGTCTCTGGACTATTCTGGATGAAAAATCTGACAGGTTGTGTCACCTCTACTCAAGGCTCTCAATTACTTTTGGTAAACTGCACAGCAGATTACTCTGGAACATTCATCTGTCCATGGACTTACAGTTGCATTCTTTTTGGAACATTTCAACCAATGGAATTCTATAGCCTTTAAGATTTTTTTTTTTTTAAAAAGAAAAAAAAATAGAAGAGCAAATGGTTCTATTTTGATTCTTTTGTTCTTCTCAGAATAAGTTTTTTTTCATTTTAAATTGAATTCTGTAATTCTATTAAATTCTATGATGTCTCAAGTGAGGTGATTCCGAGTGGTATAATGCTTAAAAAACTCCTAATTTAAAATTAAGTTTTCAAAATCAAATCCTTAAACGTTGAAATGCACTTGCTGGAATTATTTCTCTGGCCTTAGCAATTGTCTTGGGCAAATGTTACTGTTTTAATTGACTTTAAGAAGTTTAGATAACAAATTCAGAAATGTCTACACTACCTATATGTGGAGAGAGCATTTAGTGATGGAGTTGACAGACAGCATATATGCTGTTTTTCACACTAGGGCAAGAAATAGTAAAACATGCACAGCTAGAACATCTCTGGGAAAAGATAGTGGTAGTACTTTTCCTATCGCCATAGAGGAAATCTGAAGGAGATAAAGAATCTGACATTTCAGGTCCTTTAATCACTTACAAAACCATCCTTTCTCTGTCTTGGCTTTCTCTATCTTTGGTTACGAATGAAAATCAGTGTGATGGAATTGTCTGTTTTGGTTTAGATTTATAAAGTGATTGTTCTTTGCTCAAAAAGGATTGATAAACATTTGCAGAGTGAATCTACAGATAGATGAGCCAAGATAATGCTGGCCCATTACAGGATCTTTTATTGTTATGACCAAGAGTTGGAGTTACAGGGAGATTTGCAAGAATATTTTAATTTCCATGTAGCAGCTCCCCTAAAATAGTTATTAGCAGTGAAGAGATGTCTTGGGGCTGTTCAGATTCTACCTGAGAGATGGCTACTGAGTAGCAAAGGTCTGATTAAATACCTTCTAAATTGAGTAGGTTATTTTAAAGATAGTAAGATTGTTTTATATTAACTGACTCACCTTTTGGCTCAATATAACTCAACACCAAATTCTTTCTCTTGTATTTCATGAGTTATTATATTTTTAACATTATAAAAAATACTAGATAATACTTATAATTTCCTGGCACTTCTAAGTTGAAAAGAATTGTTTCTGCATTTATGTTTTATTTTAAAATCCTTCCCTAACTGCCTAGTTTTAAGATTTCTGTAAATTAGATTTTTTTTTCTGTTATAGACGATAGAATGAGATGAAAAACTATAGTTAATAGTCAATTGATCTTTAACTTTATGCACATCCATCTCCTGTTAGCTAACATAATTTTCATGTAACTAAAATGTAAAATGGAAAATATTTCAAAAACATTATGTTTTTTGAATTTTTACAATCTAAATGGTCGTAGAGATTGCTTTGAACTTTAATATTGATACTTTTGTCTTCCTTGGCATGTTGCCCATCTCAAACCATTTTCTGATATTTAAAGAATAATTTATGAAGCTCTGAGGAACAATTACTTCAAGTAAAGAAGCTAATAACATTGTTAAGACAGTACAAGCGGTCAGAATTTAATGAATGAAAAAGTGAAATGAATATTTGAAGATTATTAGGCAGAAGCAAATAGATTTTTTTTAGAACAGTCTAAAGTATTTCAGATATAAAAAGTTTATATAACAGATAATCCTATTATCAAAGTTGTAATCATTTCAGTACATACATAGTTGTACCAGTTCACATACTTCCTCTGAGATATAAATACTCATGCAGATTTTCTATATAAAGGAAGGTCTTCTGGTCAACACCTGGCAAAATTTTATGAATCTGTAGTTGCTTTTTTTCTTATAACATTGTGTGTATAAACTTTTTTTTCTGGTTTTATTAGTGGAAAAATAATATTCTTATCATCCTTTAGGCAGATATATATAATCTTAAACTTAGGTCCAACTCTAATTGCATAGAGTATACAACAGAGCTTATTCAGTAAAAAATAAATACTTGTAATTTTCACTCCTATAGAGAAACTCTCTTTTCTATCAAATAAGTATCATACTTATATCTACTATTTGTGTATTGTTGGAATTATTTAGATATGTTCCCACAAAATTTCTAATTAGATCTCATTGACTTTATTCCTTTAAAACCTCAAAATTACATAATTATTTTAATAATGCATATGCATATTTATTTAAAATGCATAATTATTTTAAAAGTTATGCACTTTATTTTCATGTTTTCTACATTACATGTGCTCTTAGAATAAGAAATCTTACTTTGTAACAAAGTGAAATTGTCTTTATTTATACTGTATAGTTTACATAAGTGAAAAGCCCAAGAAAAGTACATTTATTTAATGTAGTGAAAGCACAATAAAAGCTTTCTAACTTCAAAGTGGTTTCATGCTCACTGAGTCAAAAATAAAACTCACTCTGTTCACTAAGCATGAGGCTTTGTTTCCAACATGCTCAATTATACAGAGTAAACCTCACTTTTATTTCTTCCCATATTTATTTTTTTGAGTATTTTTTCTGCCATAGGAGGAAACTCTTTGTTTATAATTATAGCACTGACAGGAAATCATCTTTATTGATTGTTTCAAGAATAATAATTCTTCCCGTTAAATCTTTACAGATGGTTCTCATTCATTTGGGCACTTGTGTGTATATAGGCATAGGTAGAATGAACAATAACTGTACATTATTCTTAAGAAGTAGGAAAGGGAAAGAGGAAAAATGAAACCAGAATTCATAACATTTCATTCTTAAATAATCACTTTGATTTCAATGTCAATTTCCTATACATAGGTTTCATTGAAACTGAAAACCTTCTTGCAGCCAGCATTCCTTTCTTTCACTATTAATTGGCATTCATTTGAAATTCTATAGGCTGAAAGGCTGTGAAAATTGATTTGAGACTTTGAAATACATTAGGCTTAATCTTATCCTAAAAACATGACATGTTACTTTTCTCCACTACCTGGTGGAATAAGAAAAAATATCAGCTCTTAGAATTGATTTCACTGAATATCTGTAGTCATCATTCCAGATTCTTAGCTATGCAGCATTTCTGCTCTTTTAAAAGAGCTGAGCGACACGTCTCAAATATTTGCATACCTAGAAACACAATTTAAAGATTAACTAGTAATCTTCAAATAACTGGACTTACAAATAGTTTGTAGAATAAAAAATTCCTGTAATGCTCTAGGAAATAATTGTTCAAATTTTCTATTTTTCTAATTAGATGTCTTCCATCTTTAATATCTTATTTTATGGTACAATTCTTAAATAAGTCTTTATGATTCTGTAAAGTCATGTTTGTTCTGTCATTAATAAACTCTACAAGATCTTCAACAAGATCTTCTAGAAGAGCATCACCTAAAATTAGCAATACTGAGGAAATAAACGTGCAGCAAGAGAGATATTTTGCATATGATTTTTAATTATGGAAATATCTGAACAATTTTATGACCTCCTCAATGTCAAAATGAAAACTTTACTTGAAATTTAATTAATATCCTAAGACTTATATGTCATTTTACATTGTTAAATGCTTGTTACGAGTAAAAACTACTACATGTTCAGGCTCATATTACATTCTGTCCTGTTTTTTTAAAGGTTATCTCTAGGCTTATATCCTGTGCTTGGGGAAAAAAAAGTTAATTCTCATTTACATTTACTCATCTGAAGCCAACACTATCATACATATGACAGGAAATGTTAAGGTTACATGATGACTGAAAATTCATCTTGTGTCATTTATATTTTGATTTTTTTTCTGTGGATAAGTAATAGAAATCTGTGCATAAAATAGGAAAAATATATTATTTCAGAGAGACTAGTACTGTTGGTAAAAATATCTGGATATCTGGATATATCTATATTGGTTAGTAATGAATATTTTAAAATATCTTTTATAATAACTCATGGAGAATTCATTTTTTTCTTGGGTGACTAAATTTAATGAAAGGACTAGCACAATTTGGTACAATGTTTCCATGGGTACTTGGTTCCTTTTGAAGGCCATACTTCTTTTATCATGGTTATCTATTCATTGTACATTCAGCACTAAATTACGTAGAAACACAAATGATGAATTACTTTCCCTCGAAGAGTTTTATATTATGCCATAAGATAAGCATTTTGTAATTTTTTTCCACTTCTTAAAATCTTCCTTCATCCTCTATTCTCAGGACCAGAGTGGCTTCATTGAGGTGATTTGTATTTGTTTCCATGTACTGCTGAATCACTGAAATTATGATATAAGATGGGCTAGATCCAGACTTACCTTCTTGTGTATCCATCTACAGAGAGGCATCTAATTGTGTGTAACTGTCTTGCTGCCACTGTAGTTAATGAAGACTAATCAATTTAGAGCATAGGCAGTCCATTCTAAGCTAAGTAATTCCTCAGGATACTTTCCTTTCATGCTAAGTTGTCCTGATCTCAAACTCAGTCTTATCCCTTGGCTTGGCTGAAGTGCCTGAGCATAGGTGTTCAGTGACATATCTTATGCTGCCCCTGGTTAAACTATGAAGGCTCTAGCTGCTGCCCACTACCTCCACAGAGACATTCTTGGGTACTTTAAATGATATTAGAGTCTAGACAGGAGTAGATGAATGAATGTCTAATTCTTCTTCCAGTGTTGATCTATTTGGTGGCTTGAACAAGTCTTTTAACTCTGATATTTGACATTTATTGTACCAAGACTTAATCAGGAAAAGCATTATATAATCTTCCTAATTTTCTTATGAAAACTTGGCGGAAATGCCATGTGATATATGCTTTTAATAATCCAGCTTTGCTAAGGGACTATATTATATCATATAGACCAGAAAAAACGGTTACCGAGGATAGCTACTTTTGATCATTTACTTCAGATTTTATAGCTACAGCTTAGCAGTCAATGATTCTGTATTCATGGCTCATAAAATCCAACATCATCCTTAACTTAGCTGGAGAGGTCAGGTGAACCATACTTAAGAATGTTTCTCACGTGTATCTTCAAGAATGCTAATCACTCAACACTGATTAAAATCAGAAAAGATGCCCACTTTTGAAAAGTAAAATATCCTGAAAAGCTTTAAATATGCATGCAAAACATTTATATGAAGATGAGCCATTGTTAACTGGAGCTGAGATTGAACCACTGTATGCACATTTCTGAGTTCTTGGGGTGCATGTTTTGTAAAGATCTTACAAGTGTGTGGTTATAAAACCTTCTGGTTGTATGACTCAGCACTCATAAATTAGAAAAGGACAAATAAAATTTTTCAAATTATGCTTCCACTTAGTCAAAGATTTTTATTAGATGAACATGCATTACTTAAGATTTGTCTACAGACATATGGTAAATATGCTACTTACATTTTAGGGAAGCGATTAAAACTCTGAATGCTATTCATGCTGCTTGATATGCTGCTCTCCAAGGCTACTTTTCATCTGGAGTAACATTATATTTCAATATTGCCCAGTGTCACTCCCAAGTGCAAAGCTAGTCCTCCCGACCCGTTCCAGCCCAATCCAAAGCTGTCTCATGGTGGGGCAGCACTGCCAAGCTCCAGTCTTGCCTCCTAGATGGAACCTTTGGACTTACATTTTAGCATGTCTCTGGATATATCTATCTCCTGCAGTTCCTAACTGGACTCTGTGGGTGACCCCTGAGCATAGGTCATCATTTGCTCAGTTGTTTAAGACTGTTCACATAGAATCACAGAATGATTACAGTTGGAAAGGACCTCTAGATATCACCTAGTCTAGCCGCCCAGCTCCAGCAGGGACATGGCACAGGGGCGCATCCAGGTGGTCTTTGAAGATCTCCAGAGAAGTAGATTTCACAGTCCCTCTGGGCATCCTCTTGCAGGATTCTGTCACCCTCACAAGGTTCAGTTCTTCATCACATGTAGATGGAATTTCCTTTGTTTCAACTTGTACCCATTGCCGTTTGTTCTGCCACTGATCATCACTGAGAAGAATTTGGCCCCATCCTCTCTACATTCATTCTTCAGGTACTATACACATTAATAATATTCCCTCTTAATCTTCTCTTCTCCAGGCTAAACAGACCCAGCTCACTTAAGCCTTTTCTCATAAGACAGATGCTTCAGGCCCTTAATCATCTTTGTCACTCTACGTTGGACCGTCTTGAGAACTGCACCCAATAGTCCAGGTGTGGTCTCATCATAGCTGAGTAGAGGGGCAGGATCACCTCCCTCCACCTGCTGGCAACACTCCTCTTGATGCAGGCCAGGATCCTATTGACCTTGGCCACTAAGACACACTGCTGGCTCATGGTTAACTTGTCCACCAGGACTCCCAGGTCCCTCTCTGTCGAGCTGCTTTCCAGCAGGTCAATCCTTAAACTGGTCTGGTGTCTGGGGTTGTTCCTCCACAGGTGTAGGACCCTGCACTTGTCCTTATTGAACCTCACAAGATTCTTCTCTGCCCAACTCTTCAATCTGTTTAGGTCCCTCTGTAGGGCAGTGTAGCCCTGTGGAGTGTCAGCCAATTCATACACTTTAGTATTATCCACAAAGTTACTCAGTGTGTCCTCTGTCCTCTCGCCTAGGTCATTGATAAACAAGTTGAAGAGCACTGGGCCCAGTACTGATCCCTGGGAGACACCACTGGTCATAGGCTTCTAACTGGACTCGACCCCATTTATGACCACCCTCTGAGCTCTGCCATCCTGCCAATTCTCAATCCACCTTATTGTCCACCTATCCATCCTGCACTTCCAGAGCTTTCCTATGAGGATGTTATAGGAGAGTGTGTCGAAAGCTTTGCTGAAGTTAAGGTAGGCAACATCCATGTCTCTCCCATTGTCCATCCAGTCATCCCAATATAGAAGGCTATCAGGTTCATCTTTTCCAGAGAGACTTCTTGTAAGAAATATACATATAATCACAATGTGGATGACATTTTGTAGTAGAGCTGTCCTAATGTCAGACTTATTTCTTGTCCTCCAAGCATATTTATTAAACATGTTTTTCAGTAGGAAAATGATACTTGACATGCAAAACACTTTCTTATACAAAAATACAAAATACATAGGTTTTGTGAGAGGAAAAATATTTTAGAGAGAAAAATAATACAAAGAAAATATTTTCTTTTTTTCCTAAATTTAATTTAAATAAGAAAAAAAAAGTGAAAATAAATTCTTCACATCCTCTGTGTAAATGCAGTCTTTTTGCCTTATGTGCTTTCTAGTAAAATATTTACTGGATTCACATTTTCCCTAGGAAGATTTCTCTATTACTTTTGAACATATTAATGGTCCTAGCCCTACTTATTTTATAAAGAGGCTCAGAAAAGCCTTTGTTGAATACTTGGACTTTCATTTTAAGGTTTTGATTTCAATAGTAATTCCTTTATTCTTACATGTAAGGAAGCTGGAAATCATTACTGGTCCATATTTTCCATCAGAGGCAATGATAATCAAATCAGGTAGTGGGACAATACCATACACAATTTTCTAAAAAGAGGATACAGCAGCCAGGAATCATCCAAGCATACACTGCTTTCTAGTGTAAAATTGTGTGTTGCACCTTAGCAGCCTGCCTTACAAAGACCTCCTAAAAACAATGTACTCCTTTAAATAACACTAATATTCACATGACTGCAATGTACATATACTTTAAGATATAAGCCTGCCTAACTTTTTTTTTTCAATTAATGTGCATTAGAAAGCATCAGACTTACTGAATTAGGGTTCATCTTGCTTAACAGGCTGGTACCAGAATTGACAAGAAGATACTTCATGTATATCATGACTTGCAAGGCCAGTCTCTGACTTGCCCAGAGACAGCATGGCCTTAGGATAGTTGAAAGAGTTCAATTTCTCATCAGTGCCTCCTTTTCTTGTATGTCCAACATCTCTACACTCAACTACTTAAATTAGGTGGACAAAGAAGTTTCATCTCATTATGTCCTGCAGTACAAGATTCCCCTCTGTCATTTATGGACTAAACTCAAGAGATAGCATAACATAATTTGAAAGTGTCATTAGAGGCTTGGATTCTTCCTCTTAGACATAAATGTTATCCTGTATGGGTTTTATTTTCTTTCAAAACTCAAGATGAAATTCAGCTGCCCTCTCAGCAAGTTTTTCCTGTGTAAATATTGTGGTCTTAATAAATAAATACTGAAGCACAGCTGGTGTTGGCAAGATATCACTGTTAGGTTGCTGCATCCCTGCTATCACCAGAGGATGTTGCTAATTATTCTCAGAACTGGGAAATATAGGGGAAAGGAATGCAGAGGAAAGTCAACAGAGGTTGAAACAAAAATAAAAGAGTGTTTGCCTCCATCCACAGCAAGGACATGTGAGCACCTAATTTGCGTATGGATTGTTTCCTTATCAAAACAAGATTTAACAGCAATACTAATACAAGATTTAACAGCAATACTAATACTAATACTAAGATAAAGCTGAAACTACATATTAGTCAATCAAAATTTACTAAGTTTCTATAGGAGGGCAAGTAATACAATATTTAAAAAATAAAAGGAAAAATAATGAAAACAAAACAGCATGTAAAATATTTAAATGAGTGAGTCAGCTGGGAGATATATACTTTTTCTCCTCTCTCTTGCTGTCTCCACTTTACTGGAGGTCCTATAGCTTTGGACATATAAAAGGTAAATTTTGGTCAGCTGCCATGATGAGGAAGCATTTGCTCTTCACACACATATAATCATGCAGTAGAGAAACAGCATGTGAGATGACACATCTTTAGCTGGAAAATAATTCTTCTATATTCCTTTCTTTTTAGAAAGCAGCAGAAAAGAGTGGCTGCATCTACACTACATCTATTGTAGTGTGTACTTACTTTTACTTTTCAGATTACTGTGCCTATCCATACTGATGCTATTTTGGATAGAAAGTGTGCTGTTGGCTAAAAGTGAGCTAAATGTCATGTATGTGCAATGGGGTATACAAAAGGTTTCTTTGTTTATTTAACATAAATTTCTTTAAAAATTAGTTATGTTTAAATTAGTAATGTTTAAAACGATAATTCTAGAGAATATTCAGGGAAAATTTAGGATATTGGGAATATTAAGCAAGGAAATAAATAGACTCTGTCAAGTTCCAATAAAAGGAACACAATAGTAAAACATTGGGAGTAAAAATTTGCTAGGAATTGAAGGGAAAAGTTACGATTTTGCTAGGATCAGAAAAAAGCTCAGACCATCATAGGGTGGGAGAAGGAGATGATAATGCAGTAAAGAGAAAAGTATTGCTGAACTTTGACAGCTGAATGTGGAGGGAGCATAAAAATGTAAGAGCATGTGTGCTAGTCATCAAAGCCTCCCTCTCCACAGGTAAATAATTCTAGATGATAGATGATTCTATTGCATTTAACACACATCATAGCTTGAGAAGTTTGGAGAAACTAACTGAATCCTGTCGAATTTCTCCTACCTATTTATGGAAAAGCTAGAGTGGAGGTTAGTCTAGTACAAACAAAAACTTGTCAAATTGATTTTTTTTTGGGAAAGAGAACTTAATTTAATGTATATATCATGTAGAATACTGTTGTAAGACATGATACCGAAGTGTGACTTCAGGTGCTATACCATTCTCTTGCTAGCAGGCACAGAGTTACCAGTCTGAATACTCTTGTGTCTGTAAAAAGTAAAAAGTTTTGACTAACTACATCTGCACCACTGAGACAAGGAAGATTCCCTTAGGCTTTTAAAGTGTTTGGAATAGTTAATTAGCGAATGCTATTCAGAAGTGAATCCCAAATCATTGTTATTTCCTGTTTGCCTACTCTCCTTTTACTTCTTTAATGGTGTCTGAAGTGATAGGGCTGCAGTTTCAGCTCTCATTTAGTAATTGAACACTTTTATTTACTGGTAGGATGTTGCCTCAAAAGAGAACACAAACCGGCAAGGGAGTTCCCAAGCCAGCATAATGTGCATAGTAGAAAACAATAAAAATGTTTTAAAATAGGATCAATGAGGGAAGACTTCATTATGATACTGAAAGAACTATTAGTCAGAGGGGAAGGTTCTCATGAGACAAGAAGAGAGCTGAAGCATTTAAGCATTTTTTTTTCAACTTCAAATGTGGATTTCAAATGTAGATGAGAGTTAAAAAAAAAGTCATTCGTGTGTTTAGTAAGACTTTCTGAAAGCATGCATGTAGTGTTCTGAGTTATGTCTTTGTAAATCAAGTAAGTTTCTCATAATGGCTATCAAGCCATCTCTTCTAGAACTGTTTACCTATTCCTTATAATATATCAAAAAAGACAAGCCATTGAAAGAATTGCAGAGATTAGAAGAAAGTCACTGAAATGTAAATCTGGTTTGGCTATTAGGATGTTTAACATTCCATTCTATGCTACTTTTCTCCAGTACTGAACTTGGAAACAACACTTAAATCAAGAAAGAGAGCTTGGAAACATTATTAACGTTTGACTGAATTCAGGTAGATGGCTTAAAGTGGGAGTCAAAAATCCTCTGCAAAATTCTGCATGATCAAGAAGGCTCCTGGCTAAAGACAGAAATTGACAGTTTGCCACTGCACAAAAAAATGATTCTTGAGCATGGTAGACAGTTCTGGTCTCTGCAACGCAAAAGGACTCTAAGGAGAAAAAGCAAACAAATAAACAAACAAAAACACCACCAAAAAAAAAAAAACAAAAAAAAAAACCAGAGGCAGTCAAAATGCTGGTGACAATAACAGATACAGATAATATATGAGTAGGCACTAAATGTCTAGGAAGCTTTAGTCCATTTTGTACATTGATGAAGTACAGATGTCCAAGGAGTGCCCCTCTGTGCCCTTGCTTTTGCAGGCTGACTCTAGCAAGGTGTGTTCCTGTTGCAAGGTGGCCTGAAATGGTCTCAACTCTCATCTCGGAGAGCGTGGGAGAAGAGGCAGTGCCCTTCCAGAACTCCCTTTCCAAAAGGGCAGCAGCACTCAAAAGAGGGCAGAAGCAGCAGAAGGCCCGCACAGACACCTGCTTTATGCGTGAAGATGGCTTTCTTTTTATTTACTTGGCAGAAGTGCTTCTCTTGCAGACACTTGGGACATAAGTCAGGCTCTCGTGTGCTCAGGAGTAGCCATGACTTAAAGAAAACACAGTGCAAGTGAGTGGCTTCCTACAGCTTTGGGAAGCTCTGCAGAGCAGCATGTGGAAGAGCCTCTGGAGCAGAGTCTGGGCCCAACTAGCTGCCCTCCCACAGCTACCTATGGGAATCTGGAGATGTGGAGCAGCCAAAAAAACTCCCCTTTCTGCACAGTTCCTAGACTGTGGCCCCTCGAGCTGCCCAACTTCACCACTGAATCACAGTGTCCTAGTGACTCCTGATGTGATTTCAGCCACGGCCGTCCATCCCTCAGTTTAGTGCTGTGCCAGTGTGGGCAGTCACTGGAGTCACCGAGCCCCCTCTGCTGCTCAGCTGCTGCCTATGATTGAGATAAATAGGGGGACAAAAAAAATGATTTTTGAAAAGTTCAGAGATAGAGCATATGGGAGATGGCGTAAAAGTAAGCAAAAAGTGAGGCATCTATTTTCTTCTAAGTTTATTTGAAATCACTGAGTTGGAGGGAAAAAGAAAGCTAGAAGAGGGAAACAGACAGGTAAAACAGGACGGTGGTTTGGAGATATGGGACTCTGCCTTTATTCTGAAAGTCTTTCTGTAAAAAGGCTGCAGTATAGTCGAGAATACCAGGATCCCTCTTACTAGCGAAGCTGATCATGGAGCACTACAAAGATATAAGGAACGGAGCTCACAGAGTGGAGATGTAGTGGCTCAGGCTGCATGGGTGGTGGTGCTTGGGAGCGCCTGGGAGCATTGGATGTTAGTGATCTCTGTAAGATAGTGATAATTGCTGATTGTTTGTAGGGCAAATGAGACTGAAACCAGTGGTCCAGGGATATAGTTATGGTACGACAGGATATTAGTACTTAAGTTCATAGGCACCACCCTGACAGCAATGGCTGTGACTGTGGATGTCTTTATTCTCCTTGGTCTGATGTAAAATTAAGATTATATATTTCAACCTAAGCTTTTCTGTGAGGTGTTCTAAAATCAATGAATAAGCAGGTAGCTCAGTAAGCTCAAAGATACTTCTGTGTAAGGGAGGAAAAAGCTAAATGTTTATGAAAACATTCACCTTTTTTTTAAACAAGGAGACATAGGTGATAAGGTAGCAATTATTATGCAGAAATTCCAATCTAAACTTAATACAAGTGTTTTCTTGTATTTTAGACACTAAAGTAACACTTTTAGATTCAGTTAACAAATCTCTGTCAATCAAAAGTTATTGCAATGCACTTAGTGTAAGCAGAATTCTTCCAAAATACACAATATTTTCAAAAATATCTTTTATAGATATTTTTACAGATTTCTATGACATTTTTCCTTCATCATAGCTGATTTTTATTTTTTGGTTTCTTATAGGATTTTAACACAATGATAAAAGAAGTCCTTCATTTTTTGACAGCACTAGAGCATTCTCAGGTTCAGGTTTTGCTTTCTCATCTTTTTTTTTTTTTTTTCCCCAGAACATGGAGGATCAGCTTTAAAAAATATAACTTCTTGAGCAGATAGGGATTTGAGTAGGCTTTTGGCTACATAGAGATGCAGAGAAAGGTGAGATCATTTTTTTCAGGAGCTGCTAATATAAGAAATGTTATTGTGGAATAAATATCTGATTTAAAACTATAAGATGCACATACAGTATTGTTCAAGCTGGATATTGTAACTAAATATATATATGTATATATAAATGTATTTGAATTACAAGGATTTCCTGTTTTTAAGGGACTGTCTTGTTGACCTAGATAATTATATGGGAGCCAGAAATGTGTCCTGATTTCAATATAATTATCCATTTACTCCTTCAGCGCTTTTTCTTCATACACAATAGCAATCAAGCTCAGCTGCTTCAGCCTGTCTGCCACTGAGTTTAATTAAAATCCTCAATAGCTCAACGAATATCGAGATACTCAAAACTATGGTGCATCTTGGCTTGTGCGAATTTCTATAGATGTATTCAAGGGTTGTCATATTCCATTCACAAATCTTCTTTAAAACATGTGGATATGTAGGGGAGAAAGAGGAAAAGAAAATATATTAGTGGCCAGGAGGTGGAGATTTCACTTACTATGTATAGAGAAAAGAGTCTTGTAAAGTTTTCATTGTGTTGCATAACTGTTCCTATTTTCACAATTCATGTCGCTTTCTTTTACGGAAGTAACTATGTCAGTGCCTTGACTAAAATTTGAAAATCTTGAGAGGTAACATCAACCTTTCAGCTTTCCTAACTGTTCTCAGTAAAATGACAGGGGTGAAATCCAGCAGTCTTCAGACTTCTTACTAGGGTAGCTGGTTTTAGGTGCCAAAATGATATGCAGTCTTTGTAATTTCAGATCATCAAGTCTTGTGGACAACAATTCTTTCACCTGTAGCATTGAGAGTCCATTCACACAGGCATGTCTGGAACAGGTCATCATTCCTGAATGTCTGCACTCTGTCATCAGGAAGCCTCAAGATAGGACAGTAGACAGTTTCTTCCTTCAACTCTGTCTTTTGGATCCTGCAAAATTTTGTATATCTACAACTGACAATATTGTAGACAGAAATGTTGATGTTAAAGACAGATGTGGATTGAGCCTGTAATTTACCTACTGGGAACCTAGAAAAAAACAACTGGATATTCTGATCAAATGGAGGAGAAGAAAAACCTTTGGAAACCATTAAATCCTAATGAAATTAGATTTAAAGAGAAATCATGGAAATAAAATCACTTAGGCAGAATAGTTGGACAGATAAATGGAAATGAATAGTGTGGAACACAATTTTTTAAACTACACTGTAGGTTACAAAGCATTTAGTTAGAATCTGAGGTGATTTAACTTAATCTGACATTATAGTTTCAGAAAGGAATAAGTATAGAATTAGGTTAAAGTACATGAGAACACAGCCAGACTATGTACTTTTATGACGACTTAATTAATTTAGAGCAAGATATATGAGTGAATGTATTTGCCAATTGTTCAAATGTAGATGTGGTTCACCATATAACTCTAGGTGATAAGGGAATAAATGTAGCTAATCTCTATGAAAAACAGGTTCATTCAAATTCTCAATAGCAGTGGTAAATGAAACAGAAGTTTGCTTTTCTTTATAAATGATTACAGGCAGAAAGAAAGAAAGGTGTAGTAATGAATGAATTGAAACTGTAATAGATGCTGACAGTTTGGAAGAGAATCTAGAAAGGTGACTTTGTGCACTGACTGAGCTACGGTTTTGCACTGTATAGATTTTATGCCAGTATGTGTGTAACTTCTGATATCTTTAAAATCTAAGCATACTGTTTTGTAACACTGAAGTTAGCTAGTTTCTTTATGCTAATTGCCTGCTATTAGGAAAAAAATCATGCTGCTGGTGAAAAAAAAGGAACTAGAAATTTCTCAGGAAGTAAACATCATAAAATGTATCCATTGATTATTATGACTGCTAATTGTCCATCAAAATTTCATGGCTTCCTTATCAATAATTTCTAAATAGATATGCAGTAAAATACAACACTGCAGAAAATTCAGAGCTTTATTTTCCCTGTTGAAAGTGTGAAAGCTGAACTGTATTACATAACTTTGAAGCCTGTAACGACATAAAATGTTTTGATGGATCTTTTTTAAATAGCTAGCTTACTGGAACTCAGAAAGCAAAGCTGGTAATTCAGTGGTGGAATGTTTCAAATCATAAAAGGAAAATTATTTTTTTCTTAGTAAAAGTACTGATTAAATCCAAGCAAATGAATAGTCATAAAAGACATAACTGAAAATAGTTCATTCTGATAGTCAAGAGAATAACTTACAGAAAAAAAAAATTATATATTCATTTTATTTCTTTAGTTTGGAATTAACATTTTATTTAATTAAAGTTCATTACAAGCTAAAAACTGTTTGCTACTCTTACATAGTGTAAAGAATACTCTAAAGGCAATCAAAGATTTCCCTTGTTATGAGTGATGTCTTTGGCTTTCTGCTGTCATCAAATCATAATTTAAGAAATAATCTTCTCCATTTGTCCATGTCTGAAACATGTGCGTGCAAAATTAACCATGATTCCTATGACATTCCCCTGATTTGTGTATTTATTAGATTACTTCAGAACAGGGTGAATCTTTTTAACACTTTGAAACTGTGCGTTATGCAAGAGATTTTGGAGGATTAAATTATGAGAACTCAGCCACATTAAAAATAAAAATATATCTTTAAGGAACTGTGACTGCAGAGTTTGACAAAGATCAAATTTTGAATACATTATATGAAGTCAGTGAAATATTTTCTTCATATTATAAGAAAATCTATCATTTTTCTAATGACTCTTTACCCCATTAGATATAGTTCATGTAGTTTTACATATGGTTCTAAAAGGAAAAATGAGGTATTTACAAGGGCAAGAGTTAAATATTCTATCTCTACCTCTAATGAATCCATAGTTAGTAAGTTCAATATTTAGAAAAATATCTTTCTAAGTCACACTAAGTCACAAAACAACTAACTAGAATATTTTATTTTATTTTTATTTTGTATATATATTTTTTTAAGATTACTGGCCTTCTTCTCAGATTCCACTATGATAAGTGAGCTATCAGTCTTTCACAATCATCAAATACATGTCATAAAACATTTATGTCAGTGATATAGGCCTTTATACTTTTATTGTATGAAAGTGGGGATATCTGGTATATTTAACTTAAAGGTCTTGTTTGTATAACATGAGTTTTCATGCTTTCTATTTACATTTATTCTGCCTCACTCTTCGTAACTGCTTTTATTTATTTATTTATTTTAGAAGAGAGCTTTTTTAGGCCTTGAAGCTGTGCTGTCTTTGGTTAAACCAGAGCTTGCTTTAAATAAATAGGATTTATTTTTCCTTTTCAACTTAATTACTTTTCAGAATCATGATCAATTTCCCGCTTTACTTGCTTGAGGGAAGTGACACTCTGGAAGACAGTTACACATTTGCTTTGTAATAAGCCTTTATTCATACACTTCAGGCTATACAATCAGCTGCTTCATACCAGTGTGTGTGTATGTATATCTCCAGCCAGAGGCCTCCAACTTGAAGTGCTGATGATGTGAAGCAGAAGTGCTGAGGAGTGAATCTCTTTTCAAGAAAGGCAGTAATCTAGCTGTGAATGTCCACACTATATTGTATAAAGTGAAGTGTTCACTATATTGTATAAAGTGAAGCTGCCTTTTTTTTTTTCCCCCATGGTAATTTCTTACATAATATCATAACTGAAAGAGCATCAGTCCAGTAATGGTCTAAGAGTATCATGGAACAATAGAAATTTTATTTTCCACTAACAAAAAGAGAGAAAATACTATTTTGAGATTCTAATAGCTAAAGTACAGTGTCTGGTTTCAAATAAAGTCAATTTTAAAGCATAATGTTAGTTCCTAGGAAATTAAAGTTTTTATAAAACTACATAAATTAAAGTTTTTATAAAGCTACAGACACAAAATATAGTTTTGCTATGAGGAAAAATCATAAGGAAAAATATGAGGAAAATTCAAAAAACATTACATGATCAAGGAACTAATCATGTTTAAAGAGAGTTTTTCCCTTCAGGAGAAGAAAAGGAGAAGGGGATTTACAGGAAAAAAAAAAGAAATACAAACTTTAAAAGCTTTGTAATACTATTGAAAAAAAAACAATTTAGTTCCAACATTACTGGCTTGTTAATTTTATTCGGTATCCAGAATGATTTTCGTGGTTCTACTTCTTTAAATGGACCATGACATGACTGTTTAGAAGAAGGAATAGTCTTTGCAATTCTCCATCAAACATCAGTTTACAGAAGTGGAGAGCCCCATATTCAAAGATCTCTTCTTGAACACAGGAAAAACTCAGGTCCTTATCCAAGCTTGGTAGCTTGTAAACATATTAGGTTTTAAAGTAAAAGTAAATAACTGTAAATAGAAATTACTTCTGCCCCTACAATTCCTTTTCTATCCCTAATTCAAAGCTACTTTTTGTTGCTTTTTTTTTCCTTTTGTTTTATCATAACCTCAGTCACAGAAAGATAAATTTGAGCAAATTCTAACATTGTAAAAACCAAATATTATCAGCAAACACTGGATTAAATTTAATTTCCACTGGGCTTTACATCTCATGAAGTGTAATGTCTGAACAGATGTCCTGTAGATTGTCAAAATGCTTGATTTTGAATCTTTCCTGTAACCTCTCCTTTCATAAATAATTACATAAGTGTTTAAGGACAAACTTCACAAAAGATAGAGATGGAAAGAGAAAATTTGTTAATGGCATTTTGTGTTTTCTGTGTCATTTACATTTATTTAAAAAGTTAGCAAGTTGATCTTTTTATCTACAGATGATAGGATGATAGAAGATTTTTCTCACTTCGCTCAAGTTAAGAGAATGTATTGTTTCAGGAAGGTTTTCCTGTCATTTTGGTCTAAATTTAAATTACTATGTACTTATTATGGGATGTACTGTCCCAAGAGGTCTGATATTTCTGTCTGAAAATAGAGGAGTGCCACATCTGTGAGATTGGACAAGCTGGTTGGTTCTCCAGAGAAGGCAGAGGTTTGCATAATAACTTTGTTAATTGTCCCTTGGGAAGCCAGCTTCAAAGAAACAAACATTTCTGCAGAGGTTCTACAGAAAAAGACATTAAAGATCAAAATGATTTACCAATACAGCCTGTGTTGTCTGTTTATTTCTCATGCCTGTTAATCTTCACATAGCTATAAAGATTAGTTAGATCCACAAAACTCTCTCTTTCAGTAATTTAAATGTAGTAATTTCTCCACATTGTCCACTCTAGAATTACCAATATTTAAAACTCTTCTTACAGTTTTTAACCTATTACCACTTTTTCTTTATTATTTCTCTTGCAGGTACTCATGTAAGATTCAGTTCCTGCTCAGAAAACACAGAAGCATTCTCACCCTTCTCTAAAAACAGTTACATATAAATTATTGCTCATTCAAACTGAATCTTGTTCTTTTTCTCGCACAAATAAAACCTAGTAAAAAGGCTGATGTTTTCGTTAAGAGGAAGTAGTTCTTATTTAACTTACAATAAATAATAATTAAAATGGCAACTCCTACTTCCTATGACAGACAGGCTTAAATTATGGGAAATGCAAGCACGATTCTAGATCTGTAATGCAAAGTTTGCTGGTCTGTATTTGCTTCAAAATACAGAGCAACATAAAAACAAACCAAATTATCCAACCTTCCAAGTTAACAATTATTTCTTCTATATTTTTGTTTATAGAATGGATATTTTTATTTTTCTGCTGGTGACTTAACTTTCTCTTCCATGGCTTATTGGGGCAGAATAGTAATCTACAAAGGAAGAAATTGTTTTATTCTTTCACCTTGATCACTGATGTGTGGGAATTCACTGAATTCACTGAATTCCTATTTCCTTTTGAATAGATATTGTCTATTTAACATTACTATTCACTTATTATAAGTACATAATGATCCTTTTAGAATTTTGTCTGAAGTAGAGGATCATCTTTCTCTGTGGTATGTAACAGGAGACTACAGTGAGATCATCAATGGGAGTTTTGTGTTTTTAGTCTGTCTGTGGGGCCAGGATTTTGTGCAAGAAGTTTTTTTGGTGAAGAGGATGTGAAAAAATGTGGAGATAATTTTTGCATGTTAAAAAGCTTGCAATCTCAATATCCATGCATAAGAATGCTGCGCAAAGTTACAGATATTATATTATAATGGCAGAAATATATTTTGAAATAGTCTTTTTTTGGCTGAATATTTTCAATACAGTTCCTTTTATAATGTATGAAGAACTGTAATACTTTTCAGTAAACATACAAATTCTGAAACATGACACTACTATTTCAAGTACTATGAGTTTAGGCATTTCTTCATGTCAGTATTTCTGTCCCTCGCCATATTTAACGCTTGGACCTTTTCACTTCTCCATTTACAAATTCTGTGAATTTACACTTTTTTCATGTGTAAATTACATTCACAATTTACAATAATTTGTATAATTACATGAAGAATATAGTTATGCAATATGTTTATTTTCTTTTTTTCACTAATATCTGAACTTTATATTTCTGAATATTGATGCCGACAAATATGCACTTCTGCAAATTATCTGTACTGGCAGAAACACATTTGAAAAGTAAGACTAATGTATAACTCTCCTAACAGCAAAGGATAGTCCAAGTCACTTTGAAATTCCAATTGACAAGTCTCTATTGAAAACTTTCAGTGTTTGTGTTTTTCTGTGAAATAGGCCATTATTGCACATCTAATTTTTCAATGTTTCTCAGGGTTCAAAGTCTTTTTCTAATGTCTTTGTTTATGCTGAATGGCTTATGTGTGGGTGAAGAGTAGAGGTGAATTGCTTAATGTTTAAATATCTGCTTGAGATTTATCAGAATGATTAGAACGGTTTGAAGAGAATAGGAACCTTTTCAGCTGAATAATTTCTTCTGATTTTTGTTTGTTCTTATACATGTTTTTCTTTATATTAATCTTTCCCTTTAAATTCACACATTTTTGCACACTGACTATAAAGGATGTGTCGGGTAATAGTTTGGACATCGGAAAACTAGGAATGATGAACTGTATCTACAATAGGCCAAAGTGGGAATTGCTTGGTATTTAGGAGTCTAAATCTACTCAGGTTTCAATATGCATGTTGACCAATAAAGAGAAGAGTGACAAAATCTGTTCTTCTAAAAGTTTAGGAATGTTAAATTTTTGTTTTCATAAAGGAGACAAAAAAGGAAACACAAAGGAAGAGGACATCCCCTTCTCTAAACTTTTCTGTTGTTGCAGCTTACACATAAGTCTTGCTGAGACAAAAGGCCAATTATTATATGGATGGATAAAAAAGGGAAAAATTATCAGAAGGTGCAGCAGAAAATATGATCTCCAACATAGTGGAGGAACATTGTGTTTTCCTGTTCGGTACTTGAAGCTGTTACAAATCTTTGAATATCTCAATGTGGAGTGCCTCTGAAAGTTTAGAAAATATTCCTGGGTTACTGTGTTAGTTTACACTGAGTTAAGCTATTGATGGCTTAATTTGATCATTACATTCAAGATTAAATTTTTCACTTATGTACTGACAGACTTACTAAATGAATAGAAGCGTATTTAAAATAAGTAAGCATATCTGTATGCCTTTCAGAATCAAGTTAGTAATTCGGCACAATGCTGTGTATTGCTGTTCCATGTAGAGAAGCATCTCAGTATCAACAGATACCTCTTGCACAGTGTTAAGTGGGATTTGACACTGTCTGAAGTGAGGTTTGAGTGTTTCAAAAGAAAAAGTTTTTAGCAGCTTGTTAAATGCCACTTTAAGCACTAATTAAACAATGACTATATTGGTTTATTGGTTTTGGACAAAAAATTACAAGTTGGTTTTTTTTTGCCCTATTTTGCCATTCAAATACTTTTATAAGTAGTCTTCTACTTGAAAAAAAATAATTATGCTTCCCCGTGTGAAATTAAAGCAGCCAAAGAAAGAACAGCAGAAATTAACTTTTGGAAAAAGAAAGAGAATTAGTTGCAAATTTAAACTGTAATGTGTGAAAAAGTGATGGCTTATGGAAAATAGCTTAAGGAAGAACATTCTGAACTCTTACCCAGGACAGAAAGGATGAGGTGCAGTTAGTTCTGGAGGGCAGAGCAACAGCCTAGACAGGGCACAAACACCGAGTAAGAGATGTTCTATCTTAACAATATCAAAAGGCAGTGTGTCAAGATAATATTTTCTTTGCCCACCTGTGTAAACATCTACCACAACACAGAGCAAAACAACAACAAAGGCAATACCAGTTCTGACTGCTGTTTTTACTTTCTTTATGTTATGCCTCAAGCCCCTGCATGCTGTGTGGCATACTGGTGACTATGTAAGAAGGACAGACAACAAACACATGGGTTGTCAGTAATAAAATATTTTGTGGAGAAAATACAGCTGCTTCTAGTTTAACCACTGCCAGATGAAAGCATTTGTACTTGCAAGAAAAAAAAAAAAGAAAAAGAAAAAAAAAAGGGTTATCTCTGAGCAGCACAGCAACACTCTTTCTAGGAAATCATTTGTAAATCTAGACATGCACTATAAAAACAATAAATCTCCTTTATTTAATGTCCTGTAATACAGACTACTTATTATACTTCCATCTATTCCAGCAGTCCAACTCTTGATTTTATCCTTTACAACGGAACATAATAGACTGACCTGAGAAATCAGAGAGATATCTAAGGTACTCATTTGAAATATATATTTTGTATAATCTAATTCTAACTCTCTGATATTTTCTACTCTTGTGTCCTCCTGTTGAAGGGAGTTATGGTGCTTCAGATCTTGGATCATCCCCTCAGTAACTGATATATTATAAAGGACATCTGTCGTTCTCTTGATACTGACTGCTGCTAGTGGCTGCTAGCCAAACAGACATCAAAACCAGTAATTTATCATTACCTTGTTATTATCTCTGAATGCTGAAGAAGTCCTGCTCAAAGGAATGCACGTGAGGGATGTGAACAAAATCATAAACTGAGCATTTCATGTTGCAGAATATTTTTGAACTGCCACAACTGCAGGTATTTCTATTGTATAGAGTTGGTTTAGGGTTAGGCTGATAAAGGTTTTATTCATGTAAAATCTGCAAAGTCTATGGGATTTTGAAGCTATACAGGAAAAGTCAGGCGCTTCACTGTGAAATGTAAAGAATCACACTACTGACCTGGAGCCTGGCCTAGAGCTCAGCAATGAAGGATCTGTGGTTGAAATCCTACCTACAGCTGCAGCCTCAACATCTCATTCAGGGATCAATGGGAAGTTGCTCTCAGATTGTAGTTGAGATGCTAGAACAATCACTCAGAATATGAAAAACCTGCATTATAAGGCTCTACTCAGCTACACAAACTACTCATATGTTACAGGAGAACACTACATCTCTAGTGTTACAGAGGCAGTAAAAACTGCAAAAGAAACAAAGAATATTATCCCTGCTAAATTTGGATTTCTCATTCCCTGAATTAAAAAAGCTTATTAATGGCTGTTATATACTGGAGAAAGAATAGACAAAGGCAAGGTGGTGCTAGATTTACAGAAGCCAAAGCTTGGATGCCCACCTTATCATCTACTACAGCTGTATCTTGTAAGTTACAGCATATCCCATCTTCATGGAAACTTTACATAGCTGGGCACTCTGTGCCCACAGGTGCCCTGTGTCGTTTGTTTGTTTGTTTGTTTGTTTTTCCTCTCCATCAGAATTTAAATATTCTTTTTCCTCTGTCCACTGAAAGGTCAGTATTTTAATAGGAAAGAGTCACAATATGCTTGGTGGGCTGTCTGGTTCTACCCTCCAGTGCATTATACCTCTTGTGGACTCAGACAGTATGTGTGTCCTGACAAAGTCAAGCAAGCGATAATTGTTTATAAGAAGAACTCTTCTATTAAAAACTTTAGCAATTCTGGCACGTGATTCAGCTGCAGGAAACTTCCAAGCTAGAAAAATAGATACTTCAGAGAAAGGATTTTTCTGACGTAAGGGGTTAGGATTTATTTCATTAGAGTTTCATCAGAGTTGGGCTTTGAAATTCTATCTGAAGTACTATATTAGGTGTCTAAATCTCTGTATTAGCCTAATTCTTTGATTTAAGCAGTGATATCTATTAAAGATATATTAAGTAAGTGTTATCTCTTTCTCTGGTCATCTGCTACATTTTACTTTACCTTTTACAATGTCATCTTTCTATTATTATTTTTACTATTTTTTTTTCTTTTTACAGCATGAAAGTATCTTTTTAACAGATTCATGTTTTTATGGCACTTGATCAGTAGTTAGTAACATTCTGATAAAACTGTTCTTACTGAGAAATTAGGTTTGTTTTTACAGTTGTTGGTAAAATCAACATACTTCCTCCCCTCCTTAACATAATCATAGAGCTATTGCTATAGAAACATTCAGACTGATACAGACAGCTGTTTCAAGTTCATTACAATGACATAAGCTATTCTGGTATCAAACTAGACCTGTATAGGTTATTACTATTCTGGTGAAACCTTATGGGTTATACTGATTCAATTAAGCTGATAAATGTTATAAATAGGCCACATCCAGCTTGAATTCAACCTTCAGTGAATACAGGAGGGCTTGAACAGTGCTGGAAGAAAGATTCAGTATGTCTGTGTTTAGCTGAATTTATCTCCCTCTGATAAATGTAGTTTTGAAATTTAACAAATAAAATGGATTGGTTTTACATGTTTAACTATCATATCCTGCATATTTCATATTTGCTTTGGGAGTATAACATTCATGAGAAAATGAACTCAGACTTCTCTGCCAAGGCTAAATGATGCTGCTGATGGATGTGTAGCAGTAATGACCTGAGTATGCAGTATAAGAACTATGAGTGTTCTTTGACAAAGATTAAATATTAGTTTATTTCGAATTTGATGTGCTAAAATATTGTTAATAATATTTAGTTATCTAAGCCTTAACAACTGGTTAGTAAACTCTTTCTCCTCTTGTACTGCAAATAAAACACACTATTCCCATGAGACTTTCTTGAATTCATAGACTTTAAAGTCAGGCAGCTTTCAGTCATAACAGTTGCCAATAACTTCTGTTTGGCTATGGTGTACATGTGATGAAGGGGTTACAGATTGATTTAATACATAGCTAAGCCAAGGTAGGTAGCTTTTGCTGACCTTGTCCAATCCCCCTCTGCTCCTGTACTAACGCGGCACCTGTCTTGATAGTGCCCTGATAACTGCAGTCACTAGACTTGCTGGGTAATAAATGGGGAAAATTAAAAGATCCAGGTTAGAAGCATTTTATTTTCTCTCTCTCACACTCTCTTTTATTTATTTATTTATTTATTTATTTATTTATTTATTTATTTATTTAAATATATGCTTAGCTGCTTAGCTCCTTTTGGCATTTCTTTGGTGAAGAATATTGTACTACAGATGTTTCTACTGAAGAAGGCAGCAAGCTGAAGACAGAGCACAACAATTGGAGGATGAGAGAAAATTAGGAATTAGGAGAGAAAAGGCCCTTGGAAAAGCTTCATTTGGGAGAGGAAAAAAAAAGGAGCATGGAATGGAATGGAAGAACGTCCTCCTGAATCAAGGTCTTCTTAAGAGAACACAAAAAAGAAGAAAATCTCACTCTTTTCTTGTTTGGTTGTTCCTGAGGTTAACTAGTAAAGGAGTGTGCCCTATTTCTAAGTTTAATCCAAATCATATAGTTCTTCAATACCAAGATTCTTTTTCGTCTTCAGAATCACAGTTTGATTGAGATTGGAAGGGACCTCTAGAGATCATCTAGTCCAACCTCCCTGGTTGGACTAGATGGATCCTGCTTTCAATCCAAAGGTACTCTAGACTAACAAAATCCTTTTTTAAAAATAATATTTTGATTATTTAAGATATACCAGGAAGATTTCTCCTACTGTACGAAGGTTTAGGTAGGGAAGCAAAGATGTTAAACTGCCATTTTTCATAGAGAAGTCTTCAATCAGGATCTATTCTAGGTACTACCTTATCTTTGCTATAGATTTGACCTAGTGTTATTCCTTTAACTTTATAGACATTATTTCAGAAACAGAAACTTTTATTTCTATTCTATTTGTTTTTTTCCTTTTTTGATATTGTGTGATTGAATAGGTATTTCTACCTATTTTTATAACATGTATTTCATTGATAGATGTTTTGTAATGCTGCAGTAAAACCTTCATCTTTACACAACTAGTCACTCTTATGTGTAAAAAAAAATGTAGAGCACAAAAGAGGCAATTTTAGAAGTACTGAAATATATTACATTTCTGCAGTAATGGATGGGCATTTGAAATATCTGAAAATATAAAGCACAAAAATAATACAATAATAATTAAACTTAAGATGCTATTGGAAGTTCCATGAAAAAATAGAAAGTTTGTAATATATATGCAGTTAGATGGTGTAACTGGTAAACATATTGTAATAGGCTTTTTGTCTCACATAAGTTCACATATAGACTCTGTTACTTCTCCTCTTGATTTTGAGCCTATTGAAATATTTTTTTTGACTTCTGATTCAAATTACATGAATTTATCTTAGCTTAATGTAAGCCATTATTTTTTGTTCAGTATTGAATGCAGACTTGACTGTGTGTATGCTATATTAACTATCATTAAACAATGCATTTTGTAGTTTCTTAACTGATTAGCTTTGTTTTAACATTTGGGAATATTAATCCTACTATACAATCTATGGGAGATCTATGATCAAATGGTAGATTTATGGTCAATGTTTGTATTTAAATTATAACTGTAATATATATTTTGAAATGTGTAGCATAATTTTCATTAGAGAGATATATTATTAGTAGGTGGTAAATAGATTGTTGGATTAAAAATTATAGGAAAATAATAACATTCATCCTGAGATAACACCGCTCTGAGGCAAGACATCATCATACAATTAAAGAATATGTACTAATGTGGATATATCCAGTTAAATTAAATTAAATTGGTCGAACTCTGTAAATCTAGATATATCTTAAAAGTCCTTTGACATTTTATTTTGTTGTCTTGGTGATCTTATTAAATAGAATTATTTCACTTAAGTTTTGGAATGTAGTAAATAACCTGAAAAAGAATGTCATAATCAACTAATTAAGTGGAAATTAAAAGCAGCTTTTGCAGAAACAAAAGGATTTCCCTGATTATCCTGTAACATCATCTCAAAATTTCATGTTTGTTCTCCAAAGTATAAACACAAGCTTTTACTTAATTATTTGTTTATTGACAACATGACTTTTACACTAATCTCATTTTCAGAAATATCCTAGTCAACATAATGGCAACTGTTACCGGGGGGGGGGGGGGGGGGGGAAAAAAGCCACCCACAAGCGAGGATGCAACTATTGCAACTACTTCTAACAGAATTACTAGCAAAGATGAGTGTCTGCACAAAGTTGACATGTGGCTTTTCACCCTTCTGATTCACTCCTTAGTATTGTTACTACAGTTATATTTTTCTGTGGCATTAAAATATAGTTGGGGGAGAAGAAAAAAAAGTAAGAAGAAAAAAAATAACCAACTTCTCCTTGAGTCCTGCCCACTCTTCCTAAGTCATTCTCCAAAATATCATATTAAATGGCTGTTTCCATACAGGATCTGTCACATACAGGATTTGTCACCCATAAGAACATCTAACTTTGGTGTGATTGCTGGCCATGCCTATGCTTGTAGAATTGATTGATGATTTTAAAATCTACCCATGTTTCCTGTTAATACTGGTCCTAGACTTACTTTTTTTCTCAAGTGTTTTTCATGTCATGAGGAACAAGAGAAAGTTGGGAAAGACAACTAATTTGAAACTTTGGTATCAGTCTTTGAAGAAGGAATTTTGAAAAGAGTTGAAGAGAGATAAGATTTTTTTTTTCTTCTTTCTCCTTTTAGAAATCTCAATAAGGTTTGGACCCTTTAAGTCTTGGCCTAAATGCTTTAAAACCTAGTATATTTTTAATGTTAACAGAAGTATATATAAATCTATAGTTGTTTTACTGAAGAGAAATGGAAAAAGGTTGCTGGGAGAGTGTTTTATTCTAATATTAGGAGAACTGAATACTAAACATACTGTAAATTGATTAACTATCAGAATGATACACATAGACATCCTCTGCTAGTTTGGAAATAATATATTCTTGACCACTGATCTACCATCTGTAGCCTACATCTTAAATATTCTATTAGGAATTGCATGATTTAATTTGATTTGTTCTGTATATACTTTTTTACTTACGTACTCTCGCAGTATATCACAAGAAAGCCATATGGTGGCCATAAACTTGCAAAGGTTATGTTCAAGAATTTTTAACTTCAAAGTGATATTAAGTAATATTCTACTTCATGCAAATCTATTCATGCAAAATCTGTTGTCAGATTACTTTCTAGGAAATGGCACATATTTTTCAGGTAATGTAGTGGGGTTTTTTGTTTGATTTCTTTTTTTCCCAATTACATGTACTGGCAAATAAAATAGACACCTTTCTATACTGCAGTTGAAAAAAACCTTTTTTCACTGCTATTTAGAATTCTATTCATACATGAGGTAAAACACATCACCTCAGCCCTCCTCAAGCTATGTATTTTCTTTTTAAGTAGCAACTTTGAGTAAGTGGCTTCTTCTGAGTAATAGCACAGCAGCATCTGCTCATAAAATTATACCTAGGTAAGAGTAAAAATATCAATTTCTCCTTGGTTTTGTATATTTATTAGTTTAGATAATGCTGGTTTTGTACTTGTATGCCTTATATTCTCAGCTTTGCAAAACAGCTATATTTTCCTCACTTTCCAGACTCTTCCCATGCAACTTGAATCATTCAGTTTATCTCCTAATGTGGCGGAATGAGTGGAGGCGGGGCGAGTGACAAATATGTACTTCACTCAAATAGAGAACTAACAATATGATTTATTAGTATAATAATGATTT
>JAUBOD010000363.1:218129-242153 GCA_032353885.1 Nothura maculosa | reverse complement strand
AGTCTCCTTCTCTGGAGGTCTTCAAAACCTGCCTGGATGCCGCCCTGTGCCACCTGCTCTAGGTGTGCCTGCTTGAGCGGGAAGGTTGGACTAGATGATCTCTAGATGTCCCTTCCAACCTTGTAGATTCTGTGATTCTGTGATTCTGTGGAGGCAAATTCTAAGCAACTGATTTGATCTCTATTTCTCTCCAGCTGTCCCAGGAGTGAGATTCAGCCCTGTATAATGGTCCCTACAGCTTAAACTGTTTGTAAGCTTTCAAATCCAGATTTATGTGGTAATCAGAATGTATATGTTCTCTACAAAGGAAAATATTTATTGAAAACATTTATCTTGACAGACATTTCTGGTTCAGAATTGTACTTCATTACGTCACCTTTCAAATTATATGTATTTCAGTGAAATTTAGATTTCTCAGTACCTATCTACAACATAGTTCACAAAAACCAGCTTTGGTCTTGAGAATTCACTTCAGAAATAGGTCACTATATGACGAGTCATCAAGCGAAGGCACTAGTTCTGAGTCAACATTAGCTAGACTGCATCTGGACTTGAGCCAGTGAGTCTATATGGCATACTGCTGTTAGAGTTAGCTTATGATCTCTTAGCTTCATCACTTTCTATAGATTAAATAAGCCTTCAAATCTGGAAGGATTTTTTGGATATCCCACTAATGTAAGAAGTAGCTTTGACTCTTACGTACACAATTTGGAGTTTATATCATTCATCAGACACAAACTAGTTTCTAAACAGATATAATGAATGATCACTTGCTACCCAACGAAGGATGACTGATAACCTTACAACTGTGTTTTGACTGGCATGATGGTAGAAAACAATTCTCTAAATGTAAACTTTTTCTTGCCTTTAATGTAAGCAAGACATAATGGTTCCATCTGTTTTAGTCAATTATTAAGTGTTGAAGAACATTTCTGTCCTTAGAATTTGAGCGTACTCTTGATTTGTTAGGATGATCCCTGGCCTGTTTTTGGCTTGGAACAACTAGCAGTCTCAGATAATTAGTAGGCATGATTTGAGGTTTAGCACAGATCAAGGATTGTTTCAATGCAAAACATAGCTATTGTTTTTGGAGTCTGTGCAAGTGTAATAGGAAGGACATAGATATTTGACACATACTGACCTCAATGCCTTTTAAAAAGTAGAAGGTCATCTGCTAGCATAGAATAGCCATCAATTACTAGAGCTACAGGGTAGATAGATCTTTTTCCCATATATATTTCTTTCAGTTTAATGTCATTACAGTTTAAATTAATTTTACAATATAATAAAAACTGTGAAAACCACACAGCTTCTTTATTTTGTTTGCACAAATTTTTGTGCAACCTATTTCCATCAATTTTCATGCCATATTTGCAGTCTTTTCTAAGCATATTTAAAGCTATTTGGTCAAAATCAAACATATGCTCCTACACAGAGACCCATGATCTCTCTAGATAACAGCATCATAATTTTTTTTTTGATTTCTTACAATTTCTAACAATTTTTATAATAGGAAATATTTATGGTCTGTAATGGCTATGTCTTACAAATCTTTGATTTTTAATATAAGTATGCTTATAACCATGGCCATTAAACATCACACTTTTCTCTGAGACTGTGTACTCCCTCCAGCATCTTTGGGCCAGATATTTTTCATTGACACTTTCAGAAGTGTAAATAAATTACATTTAACAAAATTTTATTCACTTACGTTTCAATCTTTCTAACAATTCAAGGCTGATGTAGTACAATATCCTTTTACATAAGCTTTTCTGATTTCTATTATATTATGCTCATTTGTGTCATTTATAAGTCTCTCTAATTGTGCTTTCAGCTAATTTACCTAATACTAAAGTCATGTTCACTGCTCACTGTAATTTTCAGACTCACCCCTAACATATCGTTTAAGGATAGCTATAATACTGGCTACCCTCCAGTCTGCTTGCACAATAGTAGAGATTAATGAGAAATTCTGTATTTTCTGTTTGTAATTCAGCCACTTCTACAGGGATTTTCAAAGGTCGCTAATGCAGTAGGTACCTAAATCCCATTAACATTTAGTGAAAAATGGGCATTGTACTCCCATAGCTTCTCTGTGAAACTCTAATTTTAAATCTTAAGTGATCCTTGGTGAATACTGTTTCATCCTAGTTACTCAATGATGAATTCATGGTTTGACATAGCACCTTTCTTCTTAATGCAGCATCAGTCTGCTATATCAGCAGTGAAAAATAACTCAGCAATCACAACTTTCTCTTTATTGTATGTTTAAAGCTAAAGTGGCAATAATATTTACTGTCTTTCATTTAACCCTTCTCTGAATGAGCCAGCAGCTTATACCCTTCAGATATCACCTAGTTCAACATCCTGCTCAGTCAGGGTCACCTACAGTAGGCTCCCCAAGACCATATCAAGATGATTTTTGAATGTCTCTAGGGGCAGAGACTCAATCTTTCTGGGCAACCTGTGTCACTGCTTGGTCACTGTTATAGAGAAATCATGTTTTTTATATTAAGACTGAATTTCCTGTGTTTCAGTTTCTGCCTGCTGCCTCTCATGTTGACACCAGGCACAACTGAGGTGAGTTTCTCTACATGCTCCCTTCAGATATTTATGCACATTGAAAAGATCCATCTCTTCTCCAGGATACACAATCCCAGACATCTTGGCCTTTTCTCATATAAGAGATATTCCAGTCTTTTTATCATTTAAGTAGCCCTTTGTGGACTAGTGGAATATTTTTTAACTTTATGAATTACTTGGCTACTTTGATGGAAATTCTTCTGAAGATGCTGATTAAAACTTTTATCTTTCTATAGTGCTACAGACCCCAAATTACAAGAGGTTGTTACAACTATAAAATAAGAATAATTGTCTATAATTAAAATAAGAAAACAAAATGTAAAAATAAAACTTCAAACATCCAGTCCATCCATTCCCCTCATTTCTTCGACGTAGCTCAAAATCATCTAGGAAAATTTTGTCAGATACACAATTCTATGTAACTGATATAGCTATAAGACACAGAAAATTCTGATCAATATATATTAGCAGAATGGGTATTAAAGTTACCTTTGGCATCCCTAAAGCCACATGAGAAAAACTTGCTTTGGTCCACACCATAAAATCCATACAACACCAATGGATGAAATTTGACATGGGATAATCATTATTACTAGTGATAATACATCACACAGAAAAAAAGGTGTTATTTTCAGAACTCAGCATAACTAGTCAAGGCTAGAAGTGGTAAATATAATTTCTTATATAAAGCTATTACTTCTGAGAGAAAAAGTCTAAAATGTTCTATCTAGCTGGTAGGAAGAAAGTGTAATAAGAAGTATCTGACACAATAAGTAAATATTCAAAGCATAAGTTGATTTTCTTTGAAATCAAGTATAAATACTTGCTTTTGCATAATGAAATAATAGAATGATTCTTTTTTCTGAAAAAGAATTTCCAGTTATTTCTACTCTAATCTTATTCTTGTGTTGCTAGTTTGGAAATTAATTTTGTGTTACTTACAGAGAGAAGAGTGTATTCATTTTTCCCTAATTTACATCCACTTCATTGAAGTAAGAAAAGGGATGATAGTGACCTTTTGACATTCGGTCATCATGAATAAGGAGCAACTTCTTGTGAATGATAATGAAAATATAACTTTTCAGTCAGGTTTCTTCTCAACAAGAATTCAAGAACTGACTGTCAGTGTTTGGTTACTGAGTGTTTAACATGGAATGTTTGAAAAGATTTCCCAGAGGGTTCAGAATCCTCTTAAGTATACGTTCTTCATCAAAAGATTTGTATTTTTAATATTTTCATGATCTGAATTCATAACCGAGACAGAAGTACCATTGCAACTAGTTTACTAGGTATTAGTAAAAAAAAAAAAAAGCCACTTTTCCTGGTTCCCATTATAATTATCTTGAAGGAATTTTAACTACTGCATTTTCCAGTGTTTCTGTCCCACATTTATCAATATTATATGTCAATAATAATATATTAATATTATAAAAATAAAATCCCTGAAGTCAGGAATAGCTTTCTTTTTGCTATGAATTTAATGAGTAAGTTATTTTTATAATTTGCCCATTTGTGTGGCTGAACAATTTTTGCATATGTTGAAGTTGGACATGAAACACTGTGAGACAGCAGCTGCCAATTTGAAGTCATTTGAGAATTCATCTATGAAGCATTTGTCCATGTTAATTTGTTTTATGAATCTTGCTAAAAGCTTTGTGATTTAGCTTATAATGACTATGTGCACTATTATAAAACTGATTTATTTTTTTCCAAGATTGATTTTGATTTGTGACATTTGACTTGTGATTTTTGACATTTGAAGACCTAAATTCTCCAGAATGTTTTTTAATAAAGTAAATGAGGCTTCTGATAATGTATTATGGATTTAGAGATGTGAGATGAAAAATAATTCTGTTTCTTAATTTTTTAATTAATATTTGTTCTGCTTCAATAGGAGTATATTTTAAATCTATCCTAAAGAAGGAAAGCAGACACTCAAAAAAGAATATGCATTCATTACTACTGATATCAACTAAGTAGAGACAAAACTGTAAAATTAAATTGAATGACAAAATGCTATTTTTCTACATGAGCTTCTCAGTTTCCACTTTAAATATTGGTTGCAGAAGCCAAGCCAAATATGCACTTGCTTTATGTTGAAAACTAATTTGACATATTGGTCAGAGTATTCATTTTTTTTAGATAGACAAAATGCCAGTTGGCACAATATTTAGATGTCGCTGTAAAATCTACGAGTTTGAAGATTTGTGTTATAAGCTTCAGGTTCATGATAATTATGCCTAACATTTTCATGCTCATTCTGTATTGAAAATACATGAGCAGCAGCATTGTTAATGGCAAAAATTTTTCTTGTTTTGGATATTCAAATAGCACATCATGGTGCTCTTAAAATATATATTTATGTATATATTTATGTTATTTTTCTATTTTTAAGCTAGCCTACATCCATGCAAAAACAAAGCAATCTTGGGATCTTCTAGAAGATCCAGTGAAGTGTCATTTTGAAATCCACCAGATTTTCTCTCCACCTTTCAACTGAAAACATTAGCTGTTTTTTGTCATGTCCATCTTTCTTCCTATTGAATAAATGAAGGTTTAGTTCATAACTACTACCCTGTGAGAATTTTCTCAACAAATATTTCTACTGGTAAGGTGTATAAAAAGGTGCTATTGAAATCTGTTTTATACTGTATGCCTTGGATTTCAATTTCCCTTTACTCCTTTATCCTTCTATTTGTGTGATTTCGGAAAACAGAATTAAAAGGTACTTTCTAAGTTATGAAGTCCAAGTGTCATACTTGTGAAAAATCTCAGTAATACTCTCCACCTCATATTATTTTTCTCCGAGTTTTTTATCTGTTTCCTCCTTTTTTTTTTTTCTTTTTCCTTTTGGTGCTTGCCCTACATTGCTTCTTGCTTTGAGGCAGCCTTTCTTCCTTGTGTCAAGTTGCTTATTCTTTCCTAAACTCCATTATTTGTTTTGGAAGCTGTTCCTGCTAGTTTGCCATCTTTTTTCTCTCTCTTAAAAATCTTACACAAAGAATATGACAGTCAACCCTGTGGGGTAATAAAGACAGCTGTATTACAAAGTTCTGAGAAATATTTGGCAGAGATGGGTCTCAGTTGAAGTTTTATTCTCTTTTAGGTTCTTCTGCCCAGCACTTATTGGATAGTAAGTGACAGTCAAAAGACTAATTCCAAAGGTCTTTACAACACAGCTGTGCTCTGAAAAGTAAAAACTGGTGTTGTAACAATCTGTATCCACCGTGTCTCTGTGAATCTAGATTAGTTTAGCTGACAAAGAATATTAACCTAAACTGAAAGTTCTTTTCATGAACTATCATCAGGGAAAAAAAAATGGGACAGTTACAGTGAGCAGCTGAAGTTGGGTCTGCTAGTGAGTGACTCTGGCTAGCACTAGTCTGGGTGAAGCTGGTTGACCAGGATATTGAGGATTACTGGACATGACAAGAGAACCTGTTGGATGTGACAGAATATAAGAAACTTACAAAAGTTTTTGACTTCCATGAGGGATGCCTTGCAGAAGTTGGGAAGGGGTGGTTGTGTGAGAAAGTGCTAAACTTCATTGTCGATTGAAGGAAGTTTTTCAGGGAGCAGAGTCTTCAATGTGGACAGTACCAAGATGAGAGTATAACGTATATGTTCTACTATACCTGTATAGGTGGTACTATATAAGACTGTAATTTCTTTGATTATAGTATCATAGATTCCAAATTTGTGTAGAGCTGCAACAAACTGGGGTCAATGGGAAAAAGTAATAGCCAGATTGTTTATTTAGGAGACAAAGGCATAAAGCAGAGTCAAGAAATAGGACAAGTGACAATAATGTATGCAAATAATATGATAGGTATTGCTGAGGTTCCTGCTGCAGAGGTACCTACTTTTTGTCTTTAAATCAGGACAAAAATAAAACAAAACAAAACAAAAACCACAACACCTTCATGTTCTGAAAATACCAAATGAGTCAAACCTTCTGCAGTCAGAATGCCTGGGTTGGTGGCACTTTTTCTGGCTAACAGAAGACTACCCAGATGATTGGATTCACCACCCAGACAGGGAGATTTTCATACTTGAACTCATTCCCAGCCAGGTAATACAGATACCTGCTGCTTCCACACAGTTAAGATACTGATTTACTTTTAATCTCTGTCATAAGCATTTTAAATGACCTTTTGTTTGCTGTTACCTGGTTTACTGTATTTCCATCTAATGCTTTTTGTGTCTCATTTCTCTAAATGGACAGTTTTGTGTGTGTGTGCATGAACTGCATCTCTTTCTATACATATGCAGAGATGTATGGATCATTTATTGCCAATGGCTTATCAGGCTTGATTTCTTAGTGAGCTAATTTAATAGGCATAATGATAAATTAGATCTTCAGTTATGCCTCCAAATCTCTGCCACTCCAGATCTTGACCTTAAGTCACATTTGCAAAATAATTACATTGAATATCACTGTGCAGTTAGAATCAGCTAAAAATCTCATAAATGAATCCTTCTCTGAAAGAAAAGGGAAAAAAAAGCCTAAGATTAGGAATGCTTCAGTGTGTCAATATTTGGGTTAACAGCAAAAATTTTTGGAGGTACTTGCATTTGATAAAAATGTGTTTTTTTTCAAGCTTGATAATCAGAGCTTTAAGAGGTATTTCCATTTAGTCACCTGGAAGGAATGTTTTTGATCATTAGTCACATAATTTTAAAATTTAATTCAATTTCTTAAATACTACACAAGGAAGGAAATAGATTTAAATAACTCCACTAGTCTCAGTTCTATTTCTTTTAAAATATAAACAAAATTTAATGAACATCTTCTTACAATAGAATTGTGACTACTATAAAAATTATAATTATTATTTGGAATGCAGAATTATTATATATGGAAGAAAGCATGTAAACTTTTAATATTCTCAATTGCTAAAGTAAAATACAATCTGTAATTTTGTATTTTAGTTCAATGCACAGAACCATTTCAGGGTCCCTCCGTTACTAGAAGAGTACATTTTGAAACTGGTGATATCATTCAGTCTATGCAGATATCTGTCTTACTTAGATCAGCTTTCCAGAGGTAATGAAGAAGATCATTAAAATTGTCTGATCTTCTCCATAAGCTTTTTATGGCTCTGATTAAGAGACTTGGGAGTACTATGCTATGCTTGAGGGGGCAAATCGACTCTTTGTTGCAACAGCCTTATTAATTAAGCCCGCTAGAAATGTGAGAGTCTATTACTGTATCTGGATTGTTTGTAAATACCTTAGTTGAATGTGTATATGCTTTCAATGGAAGGAAACTTTTCCTAAAATACTTTATCCTTTCACTTCTGGAAATGAAAAGAAAAAATAATAAGTCTAAACTTCTATTAAAACTAAACTTCTTCTAAACTTCTTGCGTTGGTTGAATTTGGAACAATTGGTTGAAACTTCTTGGCAGAAAACTGTGTAGATTTTCTGTTTGTGAAAAGTCCACCTATGATTTCTGCAAATTTATGTGTTTTAAATATTTTCCATCATCTTGGATATATATATATTATTACAGAATCTCAGACAGAAAAAGTATATGACAATTGAAATTTGTTTTTCCTTTTTTTTTGTCCAAAAGTTTTCTTGAGCTGAAATTTTTAGAGATGTGCTAAAATAAGGATAAACTGAATGAACTTAATTTTTCATCAAATTTAGTCAACAGAGAACTGCTAAAAGCTTAGGGGTCTGTATACTCATCTCTAACTCTGACTGGAAACCAAAATTAATGCTATCTATTTTTTGTGCCTGATTTGACTGTGGAGCAATAAGCCTTCCTATACTGTTTCTGTTGGAAATTTCTGCATATGTAAGTATTAGTTAAGGTAGGATCTATATGAATTTAGCTCTTGCAGTCCACTGTACTTCTGAGAAATTTTTGTTGCTCAGACTGGAAACACTGAGGTGTGTGTGGTATGAGAGAGTACCTATGAAAATGAGATTTTTTTTATGTTTAATCTTGAAAACACTCATTGAATGGGAGAGCTATATCCTGCTAAAACTAACGATAGTGCTCTAGTCTCTATAATAAAACAGAATATTGTTCAGTTGGTTATTTTATTTTAAATTCTTTTCCTATCCATACTTCTAATTACAAATTACTCATCTGAGGAAAGGTGGATTAAATCCATTAATGGATTACTTTGAAATAATGGTAAATATCTCATATGACATAAAGATGATAAAACAATGAAAAATGCATATATCAGATGAATGCGTATAGGAAAGAAATCAGCATCATTTTGAAAAATATACTTTCATAAAAAGTAAATAGTAGTGTCTAGAATAGATACATGCTTATATAAAGTTTGCTGCGGTTGTATTCCCCCAGGATGATAAAACTTCTGAGCACTCTTAGCCTCCTATATAACCATCCAAAGATGATCTTAAATACTATCAGACAAATATAATATGTGTGTCCTAAGACTGTAGCAAAACCCTAGGTTTGTAATACTATGTTCCATATAATTATTCTTTTCTTCTTCCTTCAAAGAGGACATTCACATTAATAATTCTATTTTTAACTTCAGTGGAAGTGGAGCAGGACATAGCCCTCTCTGGGAATTACTGATTTTTAAGGTAACTTCTGTAAAAAGAAGGAATGAATTAGGCATCCTATTAATATCTGGTACTGGCTAAAATTCTCTGCACCAGTTCAGAGGTTATTCGCATAACTGCACAATTGTATTGCATTCTGAAAAAGAAGATACTTTGGGAGTTATTTTTAGAGTTGTACATATAATTGCAGCCTGAAAGATCTTTATATATATTATTTTTAAAACTCTAAATTGAAATTACTTCTCAAAAACTTCCAGCTAAATAAGTCTTTGTTATGCATAACTTACAGCTTCTGCTCAATTTTAACTATACACATATATATATATACAGCATCATGTCTGCTACTTGAGAAAGGCTCAAGGCTAGGCTCCAGATGGCAGCTGGAGAAGGAATATTCATTGCTTTTATTGTTCTTAATCCAATGACTTTGGTACTTTGTTGTTTATTCATTCTTTTAGAATTAGATATCTCTGTTTCTGTCTTGAATATGAGATAAAATCAAAAAGATGCAAAAAAACAAAAACAATTGTCATATGCTATGGGAATAGACGTTCAGTTGATAGTTACATCTCCCCAGAACAACATTTTGTCAGTGTATCCACCCTATCTGTTTTTTCTTGTTTATACTTTTTCCTCCCTGTTGCTCTTCAAATCTTCCCTGCAGAAAGGTGAAGCTGACTCGATGACAAAGGACTGCTGGTGATGAGGTCAATATATGAGCCTACTGACAAGTCCAATATAATGACTGCTGCCAATGACAGAAATGTGGAAAAAAAAGAGGGCAAAGAATAGAGTCTCTTCCTTCTTTATCACCACATTTCCTTTCAGAAGGAGTATCTTTAGGCTCTAGAGATAAATCTGAGACCCTGAAATAAGAACCCTTGCTACACTTGAATAATTAAAGTAAATTATTAAAACTAAGTTATTGTCTTTTTGTATCCTTCCTGTATCCGAGTTGCCTTCTAATTAGATAATTTTTGTACATGTGCAGACTTATAATAATGTTTTATATTTTTATCTCACTTTTGTAATTTGCATATAGCATATAGTGGTAATTTACATGTATTTTCAATATTTTTTCAATATTTTCAATTATTTGTATTCTTGATATTCTTTTATCTATCTACTTGATAAAATGAAACAATTATTCACTGTGTAACCTATGATTTAACTTTGAATCAACCCATATGAAGAGCATCCATGTTCAAATTCTGCTGTGAGCTTTTATTTCATACAGTTCAGCTGAAATGGCTCTTGAGGTGAAGATGGCTCTTCCTTTATGGTATAGGAAGATATAGGTAAGGAATGTAGTAAGGTGTGGAGAATCACCAGCATTTTACATTGGGAATGTGTTTTTCAGGGATCTCTCTGAAAATTCTGTGCCAGGCCCTGAGGGCATTTCCAGGCCCCCTGTCCTATTCCCCAAACTTGGTCTTTCCTGGCCATGGCTTCAGCCCCACAGCAATGTCCAGTGCTCCCGGTGCTGCCCAACTGCCTCATGGAATCATAAAAGGGCAGAAAGGAGGTAGAAACTTCCCTTTGACTTCAATGTGCTGTGCAGGATGCACCAGGTTCATTGTGCTGCTTACTCCAATGGGCCAGAGATTTCCCTGTACTTGCTCGCTCTCCTTAAATACCCATAAAATCAAAGTAAATTGGGAGCAAAGGGGGTGAAAGTTCTGTCTGTTTAAATGTACAAAATATACTGGTGTGCTATGTGCACATTTCAATTAAGAAAGCCAAATCTCCAGCCTGCATAGTGCATTTGTCTTCATTTAGAACTGAATCCTGCGAGCAGCAGCATGGAGCACATTTTTCGCTTAGCAGCTTTATTTCAGTAAGGTCAAAGCTGATGGCTCAATCTTTTGCTTCCTCTGGCATTGTTTGCATCCTACTGAACAACGAGATGCTCTTCAGCAGCAGGCTCAGTCATTTGGAAAGCCAGTCAGATGAAGAAAATTCTTTTTTTCTTGAGGAAGGGAGTATTTTCACATCTCCTTAAGTGCTGTTTAAATGAATTGCTCTACTCATTTACACATGTTGAAGTAAATTATAATAGATTTTCTTCCTTCTCTGAACCTAATCTTCATTCTGCTTACAAAACGAAAGACAGTTCTTCCTATTTTACAATGACATTTTTAAGAACTACATGGAAAATAATTCACTGAAATAGAATGACAGCTATAGTATGTACAGTCCACAGCCAAAACAGGGAAAATAATGCTTGTATTTATAGTGTTATTCAGACTAGAAAAAATAAACAAAATGTAAACAGAACAGCCTAGATAAATATTAAACAATATGAAATATACTCACTGTATCAACATATTTAAGCTCTCTATGGTATTACGCCTAAAAGGAAACTAATGTTTGCTATCTGTCATATCTTGCATTTTCTCTCAATGGTTGTTTTCCCAGCATTTTGGCTTTCGAGACTATCTCTCACTCTGTAAGTGAGAGTCATAAATTTTACAATGAATTTTAAACTCCCAACACTGACACCTATTACATCTTCTTACTTGAGAAATGAGCCAGCAGTTTAGAAGTGTAATAACAAGTAAAATAAATGAGTCTTACTCCTAAGACTGTATTTCAAGAAGCTTCTGTTTTTAATACAAAACCTCAAATCCTTCTTATTTGTTAAATCAATGGTTTTTCATCAACAATTAAGCAACATTCTGTTGGTAATAGAAAACCTTTCACTGATTTCTGCTAAAATTAAAAATGTTTATAAAGGAGTTTTTTAGTAGCCAAAGTCCAGCTTTTACTAGAAGAAGTCCAAAGAATTAGAGGAATGTTGAAAAGGAATCCTCACTGACTGGGCTGTTCAGTCAGTCAATGTTCAGTCATTGCATGAAACTCCAGAGGAAACTGAAATTCCAAATAGAAATTACAGATTTGTCACAAAAGACAACCCCAAGTATGTCACAGTAGAATCAGTTTTGATAAATTACAATGAGAATGATCAAGAGAGGAAATCTTTGTGAATAGATAATGATTTTCTTAAATACAGGCAACCTGATAAAATACTAGAGTGCAACGTAGTACTTTGTTTCTTAAAATTGCTAAGAATTTTTTGATGGAGTTGACTTCAGATCCTGATGAACAGTCTCTCAGAATGAAAAAAATCACTTCAAAGCTAAACAATACAGCAAATACATTCAGCATCAAAATCTTCTTCCTTTCTTATACCATAATGTCAGTAATAAAGTTTTTATTTTAATTCCTATAGTTTCAATGTAAATCTGAAATTGAATTTATTGAATAAAAAGCCTCTTTCAAAAATGGAATTTATTAGAAAAAAATAGATATTATTTGAACTTAAGTGTTTTATAAAGCATGGACTGTACTGATGATTTTTTTTTTTTTGCAAAAGATCGTTATCTGAAGACTAGTATTTTTTATTTGAATGTAACAGATGATTTCCACAGGGCGTGGATTGAGATATATAATCTGCTTTTTTTAAAATCTACATTGTATGAAGAATAAATATATGTAGTTATTTCCATGATAACTTCTTAATATCAGACAGCCTTCTGCATCATGTCAGTAATCAGTCTCCAGAAAACTGTACTGACTTACAGAACTGTCATGCTTGAGTTTTTGACAAAAGTATACAAAATACTTGGTTCATTGTCTGTAGCTATGGATAAATCTTGAGTTTTCATGATTCTGTAAAAACTAGAGGAGGTCTTCTGGACAGTCGAGGGAAACTTCTACTGGTATAAGCATTCTTATTCTTCATGACTTGTAGGTACTTGCTGTCTCATTTCTAATTGGTATCAAATTGGTTTCTATTATAGAATTACTGCTATCAAGAACTGTTTATGTCTTGTTTTTCATAGTGTCAGGAAAACACAGGAAGACATCTTTTTTTTTTCCTTGTTATATTTCACAGAACTACAATTAAGTTTCATGTCCCAAATAAATGCAAGAATTCACAACATTCAGAATTTTGTTACAAAATATTTTGGTCAGTCATTAAATATATTTTATTTCAAAGATTCCCTTTCTAATTCTTAACTTTTTATCATAAATCGACTATAGTTATATAAATATTCAGATAAATGATGGGCATTTTATTTCAAATTTTCCAAATAATACATTTGGAAAGCTTCAGAACTTCCTTTTTGTCATATGTGGCAGGAACTATTCTTTGGTTCAAGAAAAAATGTTTTTGATAAACAGGTCTTGTCAGAGAAACAACTTGTTAGTTATTGTAATAATTTCTCAAATCATATAACATATATATTTATTATGTATAGTCAGGTACTGTCCATGAAATGGTAGGAGTTACACGACTTACTTTCTTATGTGCTAAATGCACTATATAGTAAGGTGTAGGGAAATAAAATACGGCCTCCTTAAATCCCCTGGCATTCATTGTTTTTTAATAATATGTAATTTAAACTTTATAAAGCTTACTTTTTCCATTCACAAATATTATTTACTACTTTAATGCATAATATGAGTAAGACACTTTTACGGTCATGTGAATTTTCTGCTGTGAAAGTTACTACAGTTCTGCATTTTTCAGTGTGCTTAGCCTTTTCACAAATGCCTAATATTTATCCACAAATATTTCTGCAGTAAAAAAATGTTTTGTTTTATTTTGTTTTTCTGAATAAAAGAAGAGTGTTGTGACTAGCATCAGGTCCCATTTATTTAACCTGCATGAATTTTCACACTTTTTCCTTCACGTATGTTAAGAATAGGTTAAGTTTTATAATGAAACTTCTCCCATCAAATTGCTTACAAAGTTGTATGGCTAATTATGTAATAGCATTATCTAAAGAGTGTTAGAAATAAAGGAAAATAAAATATCTATTCAAAAAGTATCTATTTTGCATAATATTTTAAAAATATATATGTAGAAGGACAAGCTATGAGGAAAAAGAAACACAGCTGAGTTTATTGGGAATTGAATGGAGGTAACGAATAGGAGGAGAGAGCTATGGATATAACAAATGAGAAGACAGAGGAAAAGGGACAGAAAAATTCCCAAACAACTAAATTGACTGCTTTCTGTCCGTAAAGCAAATAATGTGTACATGTGTGATATGTGAATGTACGGTGGCAAACCAGGATAAGGCTTGACTCAAGCCAATGCCTGTATTATGGAAAAGCAGCTGTTTCAGGTTGAAATCAGTCAGCAGATATAGTTTCCTGACATGTTAAAAGTTAAGTAAAGCTGATAGAAGATGGATCTCTATAAATGAGAAAAGGAGCACTAGACTAGTCTCAAATTTAAAAAGAAAATGAATAAGAGGTGGAAGCAAGGTTAGGTGACCCAGGAGGAATACAGAAACTCTGTCCAAACAGTGCAGGGATGGAGATTGGTAAAAAAACAAAGTTACTAGGAATTGAATCTTGCATGTAACATGAAAGACAATAAGAATGACTTCTACAAGTACAACAGCATATATAAAAGCTAATCTATTTCAATATAAGGAAATATTTTTTAACATGAAGATGATATTGAATACTGAGAAGGTTGCCAAAAGCAGTTGCAGGGTCTCCATTCTGGGAGATATTTAAAACACAATTCTGAGCAACCTGCTAGAACTAATCCTGCTTTGAGCAGGATGACTGGGCTACAGAATCCCCAGAGATGCCTTCCATCCTCAGGGAATCTGTGATTCTCTTAACCTGTAATTTGATTGCAGTTGTACAGATCAGTATACTCTTGTTACTTTAGACAACAAAAAGAAATCCTTTCGAAAAGTCAGTGATAATCAATCTTTTTTTTTTGTTTAGTCCCACAAACAGCTTTCCATAACAAAAGAAATAACAAAATTCTAATATTTTTCCTTAATTTTCTCTCAATACATAAGAAAGTTTAAGAAGGTGTTTCTGCTCATTGTCAGTCTTTACCAATCAAGCTGGGTTTCTGCTTTAAGCTTTCTTAAGCTTTAAGATTTCCTAAGCTTGTTTTTAACATTGTCCTATAAACAAAACTAGGATTATAGGGTTCAAAATGGTGTAAAGGTATGATATCACTGCAATTTAATGATCAAATGTCTTTATCTAGAAGCCTTATGGATTCAATTAAACATATGACATATGGAAGACATGTCCTATAAGCACAACCTTAGTTGGGACTACAAAGGAGGCGTTTTAAATCCTTGGGCAGTAAATTTATTCCATCTAAAAATTTTTATTTTAGGATAGGATAAATCATCATTTAGTGACTTCCATCTCTCTGCACTGGCAATTGAGACTGTAATCCCTTTATTGACTATAGTAGCTTATAAGAGTTATCTAATCTTATAATGTACGTTCGACAAAGGGACTTGTCATCATACGTAGAAAGGGCAGTAATCTTCCAGGGAGACTGAGAACTTGGTACGTGGAAGCCACTGTAGTTATCATACATCTCTGGCCTATTTTTTAATTCTATCCCATGGCAACCTTTGTGAACAGCTGTTCTAGAAAAGTAATTAGCTATTAATTTACATTGGTAATAGGCCAGTGCAGATGTACTGTTTTGTGTTAAGTATGCATTTATAACCAATTTGTACTTCTTGGACATTTTAAAAAAAGAATCCTGCAGTATTATTTTTGACCTTATCCTTTTTTTCCTAAGTCAAGAGCATTCATAGAGAGCCCCTCAAGGAGTTTGTATTCTCCTTAGTTTCCAGGAAACACTCTGTCTGAATGTGGTCAGAAGTACTGTATTTCAAATTTAGCTTCAGAATTTTTATTCAAAGTCTTTGGGTATTCATATTGACATATTAGTCCCAATATTGTTCCTTTTATGTTGAGCACATTATTTCAGTAAGAGTTGTCATTGGAACCTGAGTTCATTACAGTACATTGAACTATTCAGACATTCAGTATGTCTGTGATTTAGTAGTGAATCATTCAGAACGTGACCTTTATTTACTTCTGAATAATATTAAAAACTGCTGAAGAGGAATTCTGATTGTAAGCTTTGCTTATTCATATGCTGCTGGTCAGTAAAGACACATTATATTATTTCCACTAATTCTGTGACTGAAATATTTTAAACAGAACATTAAATAAATCTATTATGCATTTCTGGTAAATATCTCTGTCTTAGAACGATTTCATTAGGCATTTGGGAAGCTTCTCATGTTGTGAACATTTTCAAGAGTTCTCAGAGAACATACATATGATCTTCCTCACAACATATTGGGCTGGGAGCTTTTATTGGGGAGTGGGAGGTGTGGTGAAAACAGAGACAGGGGTTTCTTCGTTTGCTGATAAAGTCAGTACTGAAGCCGATGACATTTAATTTCAAGATTAGAAATTAGCAAAGATATTTGTATCTTCCCAATATAATCTGAGGTCCTAGGCTTGAAACACTCAGTCTCTGGATTTGCTTACTTCGCTAAATGCTTATTGGCTATAGTAGCACAGCAATTTAGACACCTTGCTATGTTTCAAGCAATGTGCGTTGGTTTTGATCCAAACTCAAGCTCCTTACTAATATCCCAGTTCAGAAATCCTAACTATTTGGACATGATTTCTAAACAAAGAGATTTTGCATCTGTTCACTTGTCTATAGAAGATAATGATCACTCATTGGGAAGGCACAGTGGACCAAAGTAACTGAATATGGGACATATCACATACATGTGAATACCCTGCACTCAGATGACTCTCTCCTTTGTTGTAACTTCAGTTAAGTCATTCTCAAGAATTTACAAGGAGACAAGAAAAATGACTGTATAGCAGCAATGATCTTTAACTACAGGTTGAACAAGCATACATTGGAAACATCAGGAATGATGAAAAAAATGGGAAGAGCCTTGCATAGTAGATTCTGTCCTTATTGCAGGTGCTAGTGCTATTCTATAAATAGAAACTATAATTCAGGCAAGGGCGAAATAAAAGGTTAGCATCTTGCAGTAACTTCTAGGCATGTTTGCAAATATATCCATGATTTGTCATCATGTTTCTCACAAAAGTGCAATAGACCAAGACTATGGTTTTCTCATTGAATTTTTTGCAGTTTGACAGAACTGCTGATTTCGGCGGCTTTTTGCATAACCTTTCATTAATGATTCAGGTAATTGACGTCCAGCTGCATGTAACCTTATGCCACTACATTTGTTCACTGTTTCCTGCCATGTGACCACATTTTTCTGATTAACTACAAAAACTAGTATAGGTCATATTGACAATAAAGAAAATCTTACAAAGGATTAAGCTGTATTTTATTAGCATTTTAATACAGATACTATTTATTAGATACTTCTCTTAGCAAGTGCATAAGTTACAGTCTCCAGGCAAAATATTTTATGTAGTATCATCTCATTAATTATGGCAAATGCTTCTTCACAATATTATTATGAAAAAGGCAAAAATTGCAGTGCAGTTTTAGCACCAGCTAGGTATAAATAAACTTACTTGTCTAATCAATGCAAATTATATTAAGGAGTAAAGAGTCAGTTTGAACTGACAGGAAAATATTTGACATGTATGGATATAATGGAAATCCAAGACATGGATAGTGAGAGTAAGAGAAATCCCTTAAAGCTTCACTTCAGTCAGAATCTACTGATTCAGTTAGAATCAGGATCTAGGTTATCCAGTTCCAAGGTGATATGAGACAGTAGGCTTAAATAGCTTACTCAAGTGCTCTGTCCGTTCCTGAGTAGGCTATAAGAATTTGGAACAGGCTACCCAAGAGGATACCATTTGAGAATGTTAATTTGTTTAAAAAGATCAAACCAAGTTTGTCAAAAGATATCTTGGATGTCCGAATGCTAAGAAAGTATTCTGAATTCTTGTTCACATAAAGTAACCCTTTCTCTGCTGGATGGTTTACATTTAGGTTTGTGTTTACCATATGCAGAGATTCTGTAGCAGGACTGTGAACACATTATGGGAGTATATAGTGATTTTTTTTGCAGGGGGGCTGAGGTGCCTATTAACAAGTTATGCTGACTAATATATATTTGAGATAGCTGCAGCTAGTGTGCTACTGCTACACTAAGCATAATCATGCAAGTGCTTGATGACTATCTGCTGCTTAGACAGCCATCAGTGAGTGGGGAGAGTCTCAGCTTTGGGATGAAGTTCTTGCTGCCTTCCATCTTTGGGTTTTCTGCTTTTCTTTAACCAGCCTCATATTCATGTGCATTTTTGCTTCATGTGTAAAGTAGTGTAATATTCACTCATATTTAAAGGGATTCAGTCAAGCATTGGACATTTCAAAGGAGATTTGATAGAAATTACAGACCTAATTTTCTTCTTTTTCATACCTTTAACGTTTTTTATTAATTCCACAGGGATTTTTCAGTTTTAGTAATTAAAATAAATTAATTAAAAACATTTTAAAAATTCCAAGAATGCAAGACTGTAGCAAGTCTTTGAAATTCTTTAATGTAGTTTCACACTTTCTCTTTTAATTCACTCATTAAATGCCTATTTTAACCTATTTTACTAGCTTTTTTCTTGACTTAACTTTTATTTTTCATGTGTCTATAGACTAACATCTATCCCTTCTCAGCATTTGTTTCACCTAGCTAAACAAGCAGAGATTTTGTAATCTTCATTTAAAAAATAGTCATCCCCGCTTGCATGTCATCCCACTAGTCCTTCTCTCTCTTTGTTTTTAGTTTCATAGCCAAACTAGGCCCAAAGCTGGAGACAGCTTTCATAAAGCTGAAATTTAATGCAGTTCTATTTTTTTTGGAGATAATAATGATAAAAAGGTAAAATTATATGTCAGTAGCAGAGCATAGAGGGAAATATAAAATCTGTGCAGAATTTAACTTTAAGACTGTACTATGCTTCATAATTTTTCGGCATACTTTTAGCAATACTTTTCAGACTTTTTTTTAATGTTGAAAAAAATGGCTGAAGGGTAAAAGATGATAGTGCTCAAGGAGACTTGGGAATGCTGGTCTCTGCCTTTTAAGTTGTTGATCAATTTAGTATTTTTATGTATAGCAACTACCCTCAAAAAGGTTAACATCTGTCAGTTGCTAAAGTTCTTCCTCCCCCTGCATATGGGAGATGAGCAGTTGATTTGGTAAAAGGAAAGAATAGTATTCCAGATAGCTCTTCTAGAAAACACTGAGTTTTTCAAGAGAAGCAGTATGGAAAGATTTAAACAAAACTGAGCATGAAACAATTTTTAATAAACCCTATTCTGTGTAGTAAAGATTCATGTTCTGTTGTTGCAAATGAATTTTGCTAATAAGGATTCACACTTAAAATTCTTGTTTCTGAATGTCAGTAAAATGAAAACAGAATTTATTTTCAATTTTCTATTTCTGCCTAAACATTATTGAGTAGCTCAGAGGACAGAACAATCTTTATGGTCCAGGGATGCCTTGCTACAAGTGTGGGAAATTGCTTCGCCGTTTCTTAAGGGGAGAGGCTAGCTGACTCCCAGGATGCGAGACAGAACAAAGACTCTGATTGTACTTTAGACAGAGGTGCATGTAGCCTCAAGATTTCACTGGGAATAATATCCTACTTTGTCCTGTGAGGCCTCCATCATATTCTCTCAGCTTTGTCATACGATCACCAGACAGCTAAATGGGATAAGCATGCCATTTCGCTATTGGGTTTGACCAATTACTTGCTCTCTAAAGGAGAGTGTAGATAGACAGCTGATACATAAGTGGAGTCTCAGCCACACAATAAACAGAACATATCCTCAGTTTGAGGAACAGAGGGGCTTGTTAAATGAAGAAGGCCAGTGGTGAATGGTGAGCTTAGAAGAAAAAATCTAAACGAACAGCCATGTTTCCCTCTTCATTGGCTTCCGCAGCCTCTATTGTGTGCTTCTCTCTCTGTAGCCAAGTGACCTCTAAACCCTGCAAATAGCACACAGGGCTTTTTTCTTCCTTCTCTGTGTAGACTATTATCCTTTCATCTTGAAAGGTCATTGGGTATTGGCTGAAGAAATATACCACTTAGCTTTGAGTGTTCTCCCTGTTTGAAGTGATTTGCCTGTTTGTTTTATAAATGAAGGTCTGTTCACAAACAAATTGAAAATTAGTTACTTGCCTTTCCCAGTCAGCATACTGTAGGTGTTGTGCCATGAGAAGAACAGGTTAATTCTAAAGCAGATTGAAATACTTCATCAGCCACATGCAGAGCTCAGTGATCTGGTGCAGCGATGAGACATATGGAGAGCCTGTGCCAGCAGTTACTGCAAAACCGGAAATAAGCTTTCAGAGAAACTCCAATATTTAAACCTCAGAAATATTTACTAAAATGAGATTCTTATTGCTGCATGAAAAATCATGTGAAACTTGCATGCATATTTCAAGTATCATACAGATAAATCTTGACAAGTTAAAGACAGCATTACATTTATCACTCATACAGGACAAGACATGATTGGGGAATCTGAAGCATTGCCTGTAATTTTCAAGTACTGAGATGGAATTCTTCCAAGTATTTTTTGCCAATTTAAGAAAAGATATTTTACTTTATTTACATGCAGGTGCTAAAGCACAGTGAAACTGCATGAAAAAGAACAGTTTCTTAACTGTGTGCTTACGTTGAAGAATTCTTAAACCAGGTTCTGGATTTCATTAAGCTCCTGTAGGAGCTTTTCATACGAGTAACTATAGGATAAATAAGTTCCCATGTTTAATTAAATTTCCAGGTTAGTCAATTCAAAGGCTGATATATTTTTAAAAAACTGACAAATCTGGACATTGTTAGACTAGTAAAAACATGCATATCACTTCACTGAGCAGTTTATAATTGCTAAGTTTGGACCTATATCTCAAGAAGCAGGCATGAGGCAAAAGCAACAAAAAACTTTTCTTCATCTGATGTGAATTAGAATGATCTTCCTCCTCATGTTCTTGTATTATTTACGAAAATTGGTATTTATTATCAGTTCAAGTATCAAAATTTTTATTTTCATCTGAAAAAAACAGAGCAAAAGAACAGAATCAATGAAACTACGGGATTTATGAAATACAAGAGGAAAGTGCAAAGGAAGCATCTGTGAGAAAGAAGCATATAAATATACCGCTTCTGGACATTTTTTTTACACACACATACAGAGTCAAGAAATGGAGGCAGCAGTTGAAACAGAAGTTGTTTTATTTCCCATCTATCAAGCAGTTTTAGCAAAGCAATTGAAAAAACAGTACATAGAAAGTTATTGAACATTGCATTTTTATTATAGAACACCATCAATATTAGTTGCCAGAATTTCTTGCAGCTGGGGTGAAGAGTTTATGTCTAAGGCAGGCAGCAGGGACCCTCAAAGTTAGAACTGGTAGTTGCCACTACCAAAGATGACTTGACAAAAGGATGTGAGTCACTCTTGAACTGCTCTTTTTATGGTCCCTATTTTGTATCACTAAGTACAGTTTTTCAGTCTCCTCAGATATCTGGCTTGGAACCTTTCAAAGCTCTAAGATCATTAGGAATCTATATGTTGTGTGCAAGTTTACTGTGAAGCAATTAATCCTTGGTTTGATGACAAGAACTTAAGTGATCTTGAAGACTTACTGATATTGCAGGTCACCATGTTGCACATTGCATAAAACTTTTTTTTAAAAAAACAAAGATTACTGGAAAGTTCCTGTGTTATTAACCATATCTGAGTATAGATATAACATCTTCGTTATCTTATTATACAGTTTTTTTAAAGAATCTTTTAAAATGGAGAATTATCTCTTTGGTCTTCATGAATTTAGGATATGTTTTTCAGAGAGACAGACAATAAAGGATTTTGGATCAATTAGAGTATCAGTTAACTCAAAGCTGCTGAGCAAAATGATGTATTTCATCACAGACAAAGTAATCTTCTAGAATGACAAATGTGCACTGGTTGTTTTGATATCCTGCTTATATCCTAGAAGAGTAATGATATCTTTATGCAGAAAGATAATTTCCCTTTATTATTTTTTAAAATAAAAAAAACCAGCTAAGCTCAACTCCTTCTATTTTGATAAAGGTTCATCTCTGTTTTCAATAACTACTTTTCAAATAGCTGTATTTCATAGCAATTTTTGTTTGTTTGTTTGTTTTTCTTTGGTTGAAATAATAATTATAATAAATAATGTTTAGTAATAGACAAAAAAAGATCCTTGCTGTAGTAGGAAGAAACAGCAAGTGGCAGACTTCACCCCAAAGAACAATCCACCTAAATAGACAGTGATGTATGAAATTAGGGAACCATAGTTCCAGTTTTACCAGAGCCTGAGTCACAGTTGATAATGCTAATTATTTTTTACAGCCTAGCCAAGGCCATCATATGCTGGAAGGAAAACATTCAAACGATACATAATTCATGATCCTCAAAGAATAGTTTGTTATTATGAGTTGCCCAAGATCACAGGAGTAAAGCGTGATGGTTACCTTTCAAAAACAACTACAACACACAGAAATCCAATGAGTTTCTACCAGTCTATAAATTCTGCTTTTGGAAAAGTGTGGTGCTTTGAAAATGAATCTAAAACAGGGACATGGTCATTTCTAAAAAAAAAAAAAAAATGTATTTTTCAAAAAGATATTACGACCTAACAATTATCGAAGTGCCTATATGACATTTTCAAATGACAATGTTTCATTTTAGCTTGCTTGGATCATTTTGTTTGGAAATTAAGTCAATTTACAGTTTGAAATTCAAGCAAATATCCAATTATTAGAATGGAGTTGTATTTCAGTAATACACTGAATATGTTTAAATTTAGATTTTGCACATTTTAAATATTTTATGTTATAAGTCTCCTTTTGCTTAGAAATAGACATTGACAACTTAAATTTTACTCTTTTTTTCCAGTTGAAATTAGATATAAAAAATTCAGTCCTCAAATCTACTGCTCTGATGGTTAAACTGGTTAAAAAATCTATTTCTTTGCTTAAAAGTCATAGCATCTAATCTAAGCTTTTTCTTCTGCTTCAATAGTTCCCACTTTTTATTATTTTATTTTTACTTCTCATTAATGGAAATTCCGCATAGGTTCTGGAAGGCATCAAAAGTGAATAACTACAATATAAGGACAGATCTTTCTCAAAGTACTTTTCACGCATATAAAATCAGGAAGAAGCACCCCCAGAAATTTATATTCCTTTAATTTCTGACTCAGATAGAAGATTCAATCCTTCTTCATATTATGAAACTACAGTCTTATTTTTGGATACAAATCCTGATTTTAACTGAATTCAAGCATATGCCATTAAGTCACTGAAAGTCATTTGATTTTTTAACATGTGCAGTGCATTAGAGTAAAAAAAAATGGTAGCATTACATTTTGGCCTTCCTAGCGTAAACAAATTGTGGATTAGACTTCAGTGAAAATATATAGACCAAAGAATGGCACTTACAATTAGAGTTCTACTAGACAAGTCATGATTAAGAGAGAGAAGAGTAGCCATCTACTGGAAGAGAAAGTTGTATCTGAACAAATGTAGTGGCAGAATTGGCAGAACAACCCTCTTGGCATCCTTAGACAATCAGAATGCTTTCTGATTACTCTGCAGACAGATTGAGAAATGAACATTTGCAGAGTTTTTTTTCCAACCATCAGAGTAAAGAAAATATATGTATATTTTCCAACCATCAAAGCAAAGAAAATATATGTATATATCAGGAATCACAGAAATGTGGTGGGATAGCTCTAACGACTGGAGCGCTATCATGGAGGGCTATGTACTCTTTAGGAAGGACAGGCTGGGAAGGCAAGGTGGTGGAGTTGCCCTGTATGTGAGAGAGCAGCTGGAATGCATGGAACTCAGCCTGAGAGAGGATGATGAGCAGGTGGAGAGCTTGTGAGTAAGGATTAAAGGGCAGGCCAAGGTGGGAGACACTGTGGTGGGTGTCTGCTACAGGCCATCTGACCAGGAAGAGGCAGCTGACGAGGCCTTCTACAGGCAGCTGGAAGTTGCCTCACGGTCAAAGGCCCTGGTTCTCATGGGGGACTTTAACTT
>JAUBOD010000363.1:188249-209880 GCA_032353885.1 Nothura maculosa | reverse complement strand
TCTCTTCTCTTCTCTTCTCTTCTCTTCTCTTCTCTTCTCTTCTCTTCTCTTCTCTTCTCTTCTCTTCTCTTCTTTTTCTTTTTCTTTTTTTCTTTTTCTTTTTTTCCAGAATGAGATTAGAAATAAGTGGTTAAGTTGTTTTATAAAATAAAATGTTGGGTAGTGATACAATTCACTTTATACACAGTTTCTCTGTAGGATCAGTTTACAAAAGAGATTTTCTCTTTTTATAGTACTTACAGTTTTCTCTAATTTTTGAATGCAACAGAAGGTTTAATTTATGTATATGATAAGAATGACTGTAAGCGCTACACTTTTATCTTAAATTCACTATTTATTGTAGCTGGGATCAGACTTGTATCTTAAAGGACTTTAGGTCACTTTACCTGTAACTTATGCTGAATTCTCAGGAAAAAAATATACAGAAATATTTCTCTAAATAAAGTGAAAATTATAAAAGTATTTAAGATTCATAAAAGCTAGTTCACAAGTAGGTTTAGCATATAAGATCTTGAATCTTGCATTTCATCAGAACTTCTGTTATATCAGTTTAATTCCTTTACATCCACTTTCCTTCCACTTTACTACTACATCTACTCTTTATCCATTTATCTTAATTTAAAATTTAATTTTTATTATTGAATTTGCTTATTGGCATTTCTATAATTTTGTAGACATAAGTACTCATATTGTTCCATTATAATATGTAACAGATTGTCAGACATACATATATATATACATATAACAAAATTTCCAGTTAAATCTGGTTATTTCATATATTTGTATTCATGTTTCTTCTGCCTATAAACTCTCTGCTTGATAGGTCCCCACACCACAAATGACATTTGTAATGGCTTTTACTTTAATGTTTTATCAACTCATTCAAAACTGAGCTGTTTATGTGCATAGACTTATTGCTGACTCCAGTAATATCCCAACCAACACTGAAAAATAGTTAAATCCTCTTTAACTCTTTATAAATAGCACTCTTTTCTGTATTAAAAAAAAAAACTTTTTATTTTGTAAAGGTATAAAATAATTCTTGAATAATGTGTTACTTACCTTGCATAACCTGTTAGAGAGGTTATGGCTTACCAAATAGAAAAGTGTGATGCAGTGGGAATAATATTGGGTCAATACTTAAACGTGCAAATTCAGTTTTTGTTCTAGTGTCCTTAGGTGACTCAGGGAAAGTTATTGCATCTTTTTCACAGAATGGGATAATCATTAATCATGGCATTTGATCCAACCAGCTAGCATAAATTCAGTCACATAGATTGATCTAATTAGGAAGAGCAGTTAGTTGGGGAGCCACATATTTTCTTGTTGCAGTTTGAGCTACAAAATTTATACAAAGTCCTCTCGAATACAAAGAGAATTAAGCATGTAAAGGTAATCTTGTTTTTCATGGAATAAAGTCTTCTCCAGTCAAATGCTCCAGATCACAAGTTGGACCTTTATCATATGTTCACATCTCCTGTATTTCTGTGAAGTTTAGTTTCCATTGCAAAAACAAACAAACAAATGAACAACAACAACAAAACCTTATTTCCTTATATAAACTGCTTTATTAGGAGCTCATGATGATTCTCAGATATCCAACTGTCTCTTCTCTCTTCCAGATGCTTGGTAAAGAGTTCTATCACAGTTAGGATGAAATAACAAATAGCAATTATTGAAGCTGGAGAAGCTTTCTAAAAAGAATACAATTTTGAAATCATTTTTTATTTAATCTTTAATACTTAACTCTTCTTGAATCCTATCTTACGATCATGATTACTTGACCTCTACAGTCTAACCCATGAGAGCTGTCTCTTGAAGCTTTCATGGATTCTTATTGAATATTTTGTTAAGGATAGTTACTAGAGAAGAACACTAAAGCAGCCAGTCTGGGAAAGATTCCCAGTAGCCCAAAAGTTAAAAAACAGCTTTGTTTTCTTGCTCAGGATATCAGTGTTCTTTTTCATCTTTGTAATGGAGTATTCAGATGGCAGGACTTAATTTCTTTCCTGTAAAGATAAGGTTTCTAAATAAGATAAAAAATAACATAAATTTCTATACAAATTCTAGTTTCTTTCATTTTTATTTTATATTTTACAATATCAAAATATTAAAACCTCCTCCAATTATAGCTTTTCAAACTATAGGAAATGTATAAAGATGTGTTAAAGTTAGCCTGCTGCAAATGCAATTTTACATCCACATTTGAGTTATGAGCAAAATAGATTCATGTAAGGATGGCATGCAAGGACAGAATAGCCTTTTCCCATAAACATTTTTAGATGAGCCCCTAGAATACTCAGTCATAAACTGTTTGTAAAATGTCTTTTCTTCTCATTCAGTAAAAACATATTTTAAATCTTATACGTTTTCTCATTTCTGGCTGACAGGAGGATTCCAAATTTCTGGAAGGGTCAGTTCACTTACTGAAAGGGTGTCAGATATACTTCAATGACTTTGAACATAAAGCTGGAGCTCTGAAGCAGCCTTAAATTATGTAATTATGTAGCAAAGAATCTCTCTCTCTGTCTCTGTTTTTTTTAAACTAGGTACAAGATTAGTCTAAATTAGTTTGCTGTCAAATGTGTCAGATGAGAAGAATAGTTATGAGCTCCCTTGCAATACAGTATATACCCATGCTATGAGCTGTACGAGATATTTTAAATAGTCTAATCAGATTAGATTGATATGAACTCAGCCTTTCTTATTATTTTACTGGTTTCAGACAGATTACTATCTAAATTTTAAAGATAGACAGAGGAGGAGTATTATGATGCAGAGAACGAACTGAGGCACAAAGTCATTATGTGATTCGTCCAAAGTATATACGAAAATAAATAAATAAACTATAGTGAGATAATACAGTATTTTTGTCTTCTATTACAATATAATAACTAAGCTCCCATATTTCTAGAGATATAATATTGTGATTCATCCTACAGGCATTTAAAAAAGAACACAAAACATTCTGATCTGTTCGAAGTATAAAAGCAAAGCTTTCATGCAGAAATCTACTCTTAGTAACATCATCACAGAAATTGCAGCTGTCTGATCACCTCCTGTAGTCAGACTGTTACATAGGAATGTGAGTCTTTGATGACAAGAGGAATAAATGCTTGATAGGTGCCGTAAGAGATTTAACTTTGTATAGAGCAATATTAAACATAAAGCATCTTTTCCTAATTTAGAACAAGAGCTATACCTTCTCCATATTGTCTTCTCTCTCTCATTTCCCATTTAGAGGCAACCATATTGTATTGGTTTAAATATTCCTTCCATGTCAAGCTCTCTGCAGGTTTTGCATGTAACTGTTCAAGTTCCGTGGTCATTGTGATTATTATTATTAGCAACAAATAGGAATTCTAAAAACGATATAGAAAAGCTGAAAAAAGACATTTTCTGCCTTTCCAAAGTGGTTTACAAGCAAAACGCCTTAGGAATGAAACATAAAAGTGGGATGAAACTCAGATGAAAGAAGGCTATATAGCAGTAAAAGAGGAAAATTATTATACCGTCTTTGAAATTCGTGATTTCTCATCTGCACAGGTGCATTTGCACAGGTGCAATATTGGGAGTTTCATGTTCCAGTTTCAGCTTCATCTACCTGTTGAGTTGCAGGAAAACTAGGACTATGCATTCTTCGAGGTGTCAATCAACAGGACTCATATGGCCTCTCACAAAGTGAAAATTCTGTTTTTTTCACTCTGAAGGCATTTCTGTACATATTTCTTTCATTATATTTCAGAACCATTTTCCCCTGGCATGTAAATTCTATGTTTCAGTCAGTATTTAATAAACCTGTATATTACCAGTGATTCAAGGACAGAGTGGAATGTATAAATTCTTGCTCCAGAGAGCATTAATATTTCGGTTTGTCTCAGATAAAACCTTTTAACTGATAGAATAGTTATATCATCATAGATTAATGAATGGGTATAAATCTTTTAAAACAGAAATCCATAAAATGCATTTTTGGTAATGTTGAAAGAGAACTTTTAAATTTGAACACAGAGTTCTTCACTACTTTGAGAATACATATGCGTAGAGGTGTACTTACATGAGGAGATGTCTAATCTCTCTGACTTGAGTATTGCTTACTGTTAGATGAACTAAAAAAAAGCCTTTTTAAAATCAGTTTTACAGATTACTTCAAAGAATACACAAATCTTGAACAAATTAACTGTTATGTTTCAACTAACTTTTCTTCTCCCAGGCTATTTTTTTGCTGTTTGCTTTTTTTGTCATTATTGTTTTTAATGGTCTTTATTCATTTTACAAGAAAGTCCAGTCTAGATGTCTCACTCAAAAATCTAACTCTACTCTCAGCTATTTACCTTGTTTTCTGTATTTCTAAAATGTGTATTTTTTATATTTTAGATTATCACTTTTCTCAAAAAGTCTAACATTACAAGATTTGACTTTAGCCATCTAATAAAGTGAATATTCTATAAAAACACAACCTGATTTTAAATTATTTGGTGACATTTGTCTGGAATTGAAATAGTTACACAGTATTTTTTCATCTTCCTATTGGAATAAAGTTAATGAGCAACCAGTGTCATGGACTGTAGCTTCTAAAGCTAAACTTCTAAGTAAACCTAAAGGGAAAGAGGAAAATTGTTCCTGACAAGTTGAAATTACATTATAAAACCTCCTATGTTTTGAAGAGCCTGAGTTGTCCTGAGCATGAAGCCTATTTCTGTGTTTAAATAAACCTGTCTATAGAAAAAAAAAGTCTTCTCCCATATCGGTTTTCCAAAAGCATGCCCCTTAACCCCTGTTTTTTTGTTTCTATTCATTGTTGGCATGGAGACCAAGAGGCACTCCACTAGACTGATCAATGCATGGTTACATCAACATAACATTTTCAGTCAAGTTCCCAGGAGCCTTCCTCCTGAATCTGTCATTTCGATTCAGATAACTAAATCAGGCTAAGCACTGCAATGATAACGGATGACTTGCCTCATTAGCTGTCTCCTGCTGCTTTACCCTGTCAGGAAGCACCATAGTGACTGTCTGGGTTCCTGGGAGAGAGAATTGTTTTCCCATAAATTATTTTGATAGATATAGGCTTTTCTCATTTCTGCCCATTCTTCTATCTATATTTGTGCATGAGGAAATACAAATAGAAAAACATTCTATGATGAGTCTTTCATTCAGAGGAAACAGAGTTTAAGAATTCTTTGACAACATCTATAATTTACTCTGATAAATAAATATATTTAATAGCATCCTGATAAAACATCTATATTCTCATATCATACACTATCTCAGACTTCCTATTCCCTTTGAGTAGGATCCTTTTTTGCCAAGTCATTTTACTTACCTGAACTTTCAAGGAATTAATTACATTAATTACGCTAATATGCAATAAGTAATACCCTAAGAACCATTCCTTGATAAGTATTTTGTGTTTTAAATATACTGCTGAATAAATAAAATGCCTTAAAATAAAATATGTAAATGATATGGCAAAAAATTGTGGTTTTTAATTACCTCACAAATATACATAGAATATACAAATAGAGGTAAAAAATGATACCAATAGCTATTTAGCCCAGTTTTAAATGGACTTTTGGAGATATTATTAGCTATGTGATTAGTGTACTTTCAACTGTGTTTGCAGGTAGATGCTAAAATTAAGAAAAGTTAAAACTATCTGCATAAGAAAGCTGCTCACAAACCATATATTTTTGTGCAGGACACTGTCCACAAACTAACTCATGTTAGTAATATGAGAACAAACTAAAAACACAATCCCCATCCTTCTCTGCTGAAAATAGATAATTTGCTTTTAATTCTAAAGACAGGGATTCATTGCTAACTAAGAATTCTCATCTTTGAAATAATTTCTGGGAATATCCACAAAGAATTTTAACCATCTTGAGCTGCCAAAGGGTTCACTCAAGACTATCAAAGTCAAGTCAAATATAGACTAGTGGAATTTGACATTGAACTCCATTCCTGAAGCATTGACACTTCCCTTGTTTTTAGGAAAGCAACAAAGTACTTAGTCTTGACTGGAGAAGTCCAACTTTAGTTTTGTGTTCAGTCATAGGATACTTGTACATTCTTGTCAAGAAACCTGGATTAAATAAAATAATTAGATTCAGATGACTTCACTGCAGTATTTGGAAGTTCCTTTTGGTGCTGCCAGAGTACTAAAATTTTGTTTATTTTATGGCTGTTTGAGTAAATAGGAGTCATAAATCTGTAGGGAAGTATTAGTATTTCTATTCTATTGCTGTTTAGTTCTTAGATGCCCCTCGCCAGCCTGACATATATATCTGGTGGAGTTTACGAACTACATATTCAGTCTATATTTCAACTCTAAAGTCTACAAAGTTTTTATGGAGTATACCTAATATTTCCAAAAAAAAGACAAGAAAGATGTTGATATATTTTTATCTCCTTTTTTTTGTATTAGTGCTTGAAGGAGTTAATTCTTTCAGAGATAAGAAGTTTTAGAAAGGTATGACTTTCTTATTTTACTGCAAGTAATAAAAAACAAACCTGGCCTATGTTCCCAATTATGACTTGGAGTAAGATTCCTTGCTTAATTTTCAACTACAGTCATACATCACCGTACACGGTACTTTTATATATTGATGAGAAATACATGGACTCCATAATCTCCTCTCATCAATCACCTTCTATAACGACATATAGCTGTGTATACTTATTAAAGATTTTTTGCGAATTTCCACCTATATGAGCCTCTGTAATCTGTAATTTGTAAAATGGTCAGAAACTGTAATCTGGACAGAAAAGAAACAATTTCTTTTCCAAAGAGAGGATATCTCTCAGGTAACAGGAATAAAAATGTTCATGTGAAACATAAAATTCAGAAATTGTTCCTTATGCTCTTCTTTCTTCACTAAATCATTTTCTCTTCTGCAAAGTCTTAGAAATTTACAAATTATTCCTTAAAGTAAAAAGCGCATATGAAGAAGAGATTCAGCCTAGTATCATTTATTATGGTAGAATAACTAGACTATCCTAACACTAAGATTAAACCTTCATCTAGCTTTCACTCATTAAATAACCATAATTTCAGTTAACATAGAAATAAACTATGAGCAAAATCTTACCTATCTATCTCACTTATTCAGAAGGTGGGTATAAAGAGATTGGAAAAAAAAATTCTTTGATTGTTTATTGGCTGGGACAGAATTATTTTAATTATGTAATTTGTGAGATTCACATTTTTCAATATTTAACCATTTTAAAATAATTGCCTAGAGCCCCTATGATAAGTTATTTATGTTCAGCAATCAAATGTGCTTGATTCTAAATATTCTAGTCTTTGAAATGTCTGTGAATGCTACACTATTTTCTTTCAAAGCACTCTGATATAAGGAAGCATATCAGAATAGAAATGAAATTCTCTTGCTACTATTTCACTTTAGAATACACAAAACAGAGTAAAACTGTGATAAGGTCCTACATCTACAAAGTTTATTAATCATTTATTAGATTGTATGTGCAAGTTGTTTTTGAAAAAGCAGGGCATAGCAAATATTACCAAAGCTGCTCTTGATAATCAAATTTATGAAATTCCTTAGATAAAATATCTTCAGCAAATGATAATATTTTTAGCCATACTCCACAAATCTAGCAAAGACTTTTCCTTTTTTTCTTTCAATGTTCCAGCTTACAGCTTTCATCTCAGATCACCTTGATAGCAGGAAAACACTTTGATAGATTAAAAAAATCACAGAATGACAGAACAGTTAGATTTGGGGGGGACCTCCGGAGATCATCTTGTCTGAGAAGCAGGGTCACCTAGAGAAGGCTGTCCAGAAACACAGCCAGCAGGTTCTGAGTATTTCCAAGGATGGTGACCTCGCAGACCCTCTAGGAAACCTGCTGCAATTCACCTACTCTCACCGTTAAGTATTTTTTCCTTTTATTCACATGGAAATCTTTTTGTTTCTGTTTGTGACTGTCCTCTCTTGTTCTGTAGCACTGGGTACTTCCACTGGACTTCTTTGTTTCAAGGACATATTGCTGGCTAATGGTCAAATTATGGTAACAGGATTATTCCTGCCCAAATGCCTCCATATTTTCCTTTGTTGAACTTCAAGGCATTCCTCTCTACCAATCTCTCCAGCCTGTCAAGATCCCTATGAATGGCAGTGCAACCATATAGTCTATCAGCCACTTCGAACAGTTTTGTATGATTTGTAAGCTTTCTGAGAATGCATTCAGTGCCATGATGATCTATGTCATTCAACAGTATTGGACTCAGTATCAACCCCAGGGTACATCACTAATGTCTAGACTCTTAAGGGACTTTGAGCCACTGATCATGATTCTTTCAGACCAGCAGTTCAAGGAGATTTCAGTCCAGCTTCATTCCACTTCAATCTCTACTTCATCAGCTTGTCTATGGTGTTATAATGGCATACAATCTTAAAATTCATACTAAAGTCAAAGTAAACATCAGCTCTCTCCCCTCACCAATCTAGTCATCTCATCTAGAAAGCTATTGAGTTGGCTATGCACAATTTTCCCTTCATAAATCAATGCTCATTATTCCAGATCACCTTCCTGTTCTTCATGTGTCTAGAAAAAGTATCCAGGATTACTTCATCACTTTCCCAAAGATCAAGGTGAGGCTGACTGTCTTGTAGTTGCTCTGGTCCTCTTTCTTGCCCTTTTTAAAGATAGGAGGACCACATGCCTCTGTAACTTTTCCCAATCACCATGACCTTTCAAAAATGATTAAGGATGACTTCTCATCCAGCTCCCTCAACACCTGTGGGTGCATCCTGTCAAGACCCATGGGCTTGTGTATGTTCGGTCTGTTTAAGTCTTCCCTAACCTGATCCTACGCCACAAAGGTTAAGTTGTCATTACTCCAGGCATCCCCTCTGGCCTTTAAGACCTGGAATTGCTGAAGGTCTTACCAATAATAAAGACAAAGGCAAAGAATGCTTTCAGAGAGATTTCCAACCATGCTTTCAAGCACAATTTAGAAGTTCCATCAAAGTCATCTTACAAATTTGTAGTAAAAATATTATTCAAATAGTATCAAAAGCCAGTGTAAGACCAAGATACAGAAAACTTACATCAATTCTTATTAGAAGTAAATATGGTAAACACAATACTATTTTAAACTGATTTACCAGAGGCAAAACAGAGCTGGAAGCTATGCAGTCTTATTTGTGTTCCACAGCCTCAAAACTCAGCTGTTGAGGTTGAGTTGAGGTTGAGTCCACATGATGGCCATATTCATATTCCTTCTTCTAGGAGTTCTTGATACAGTAAAATCTGTTTTCTGCTGAAGTGATTTCAGATTTCTGCCATGATATTTGATGGATCATTTTGTCACTTCCTTGTAGTTTGAATGTGATATTTCCCTTCTGTCCCTTTGGGTAAGAATTATTAGATGTGATATAGAAGACATTTGTTCAAATTTCTGTGAGGCAGTCTTTATTAGTTTCCTTAGTCTTGATATAGGGCAACATTTCTTGTTCCCATCTACCTTTTAACATGCTAAAAACCTAATCCTGAAAACCTAGGATTTTATCATGGGCAGAAATGGAAAGTGTTATTAGTTTTTAACACTGAAAAGAACATCAATCTGGATCTCATGAAGTCAGCAGACTGATATTAAAATTAATGAGATTTGAAACAGTAAATGATACTGTTCTTATATATGAAGCTGAACATTGGATGGTCTTCCCTTGCATATAAGAAAGATCAGTTTGTCGTTTTTTTTTAAATTGAAAGCTGGGTTGTTTTTGCAATATATTGATTTCAACATCCAGAGCTTTAAGATGTATCTTCTCCATCACGAATATGTTTATATGACATGATGAATTTAATATTTCAGGGTAAATCTTTTTGTAGTCAGAGACGTTTTCTAGCTGAGAAAAATGTTTTTTATTAAAAAAAAATCCTTGAGCTGTCATCCTTCTACCATTGGATTTACTGGCACAGAGAATTTCTTGCACAATTTTTTGAGCAATTCCTGGAAAAGATATTTTCCAAATGCTTTAACTTGTCTACAGAGTGATTTCTTAACACATATTTCCCCCACACGTTTATATAAGATTAGTACTCTTTTTTAGCTAAGGAAAGATTATCACTGTCGTAAAGTCTTTGATTCCTTCTTTTCAACTGTAGTTCCTTCTGCAGCAAATAATACTTTACTGAATACTAAATAAAGTGCCATCATTCTTTGCCATGATACTGTAGTAAACAGAACCACAGTGATTTTACAGATTTAAAATACCCATTACCACTATCATCTGCTGTAGTCTAGGAAATACCTATAGTCAGAATAGATCTTATCTTAAAATAGTAAATGAGGAAATTCTAGAATCTACTGCCAAATCATTATCAGAGCTAAAAAAAGAAGATGCAAATGCTTTACAAATTATTGTAGTGTCTAAATTTTCTGAAATCTCAGAGCTTTGTTCTCTAACATATCTTTGCTATGATGCTTCTACTTCAGTTCACTTGAAGAGTGTCTTTAAATAAAATATTTTAAACTCAAGTGAGCAGCATAGGTCTGTTAGCTTCAGGTTATCTGCTATTTCTCAAACAACTCTTAATCTATTTCAGCATTTGAATACTTGGCATCTCTGAAAAGCTGTCAGTGAAGCAGTGTGTAGTTCAAAGTAATTTAATGACTGCTGGTTTTTTTGCAGATTTTATCTTATTTTCCCAAAATGAAAGTAATAAAAAAATCTAGGTAGAACACTAAAGCCAGCTTTAAACATGTACTTCTAAACGTTGCTGTACTAAATCCATGTCCCAGTTCTAAAACCATTTTTCTTTTCTTTGCTGTATTGAAGTTACCAAGCTTTTCACTGTTCATGTCTAAACTTCAAGACTCTCAGTAGAAAGGGTTCCATGAATTTTCTTGAGGACATGGGCACATAATCACTGTAAAAATCACTTTAACTAGCTCTTTTATAGCATAGGTGCTGATCTAGCCAATGGCAAAGGACTGAAACTCTTAAGGAAAAAAAAGTTTACTGAAATTAGTAGTTTTAAATTGCTTTTCAATTTTACTGTACTAAGGAGCTTTACTGTTGTGGAAAGGGTCCACAGGAGCTGCATTTCACATGTTGAAAATCTGCTTTGGACACAACTTAATATTCAAAAGTACCAGCAACTATTGCAGTTTGTAACATTTGCACTGAATATGAAAGGACTCTGAAAAGGCTCTATAGACTGTGAAGAGGCATACTTCATTAATTTCATTTACGCACTTTGTACATTGCATGCTAAAAAGAGAGTAATTTGCAGAATTCAAGTAGTATCAAGACAGTGGATTGTCTGAACATTAATATATGTCATAACTCTCAAACAGCTCTTCAAGGATACAAGCAGGCTTAATTCAAAACTCAGTGGTGGTAGGAAGAAGGATGTTGAAGTCATTTAGGATCAAAATGACTAGAATTTGAATAAAAAAATTCAAGCACTGAAATCATACAAGGGAGTGAGAGAAGATGGCAATCAATTCAGTAGAAATTGTTATGTGTTTAGAAATATTTATTATTTTTATGCTTTTAAAAGAAAACCTAATATTTTTGATGTTGTAACACCAAAAAGTAATGTTCTTTTAATAAATGAGAATGAAATTGTCTTAAGTATATTTATGCATATATATATGCATAAAAAAATAAATAAGCACCTGCATTAAGCATGGTCTGGAGGCAGGGATAAGGCTGAGGCAATCTGGAGCTGATACTGCTGAATATTCTCAGGACAACGACTGACCTGGCCTGGGCTGAGCTAAAGCTGAGATTGAGGAAGACCTGAAGGTTGCCTGGGAAAGGGAGAGCTGGGGTGACCTCAGGGCTCTGATAATTTTTACAGAATATCAATGTCACTATCAAGTCAATTTGGCCAAAAGAATTTCTTTTAAGATGATGTTCCTTCCTAAGGGACTACTATTATAATCTTTTCTTCAGTCTACAAGTACTTTTAGTCCAGGAAATATAGAAAATTGGAAGTACAGAGAATTGTAAATACTCTCAATAATTCTTTGATTTCAAGAGAAAATATTTGGCTTATTTCTTCCATTTTATTCAATGCTGATACAAAACAGCAAAATATCTCTTGGAAGTAGGCAAAAAAAGAAAAGATACTCGCATGCCTTCTATTCCCCATTCTGAATACTGTAGCTACATTTAAAAATAAACACACAACAAATGTACATGTTAGGTTTTGTAGTGATATTTATTAAACAAATTGCTACAGAAAATAAACACTGAATTCATGATTATGGTTGAAGTGCATCCCAGCTACTTAATTGTGACAGAAATCACGAAACAGAAATCACGAAATCAATTGAAACAGAATCACGAAATGATTGAGATTGAAAGGGACTGCTGGAGATCATCCAGTCCAACCTTCCTGCTCCAGCAGGGACACCTAGAGCACGAGGCACAGGGCAGCATTCAGGCAGTATTTGAAGACCTCCAGGGAAGGAGACTCCACAACCTCCCTGGGAAGCCTGTTCCAACCCTCTGTACATACATTGGTCATCTCAGACTATTTTCACCACTCAGTGAAAAGCCTACCATGAAGGTCTTTTTTTCTTAAACTGTACCACATTAGTTTAAGGCCTGGATTTGCTTCCTGTTACTCCCTTAATTATTTTGAAAGAGAGAGATGGTAATATATACATAAGTTTCCACTCAGCACTCTGCCTCATTATAATTTGTCAATTCAAAACAGAGCACCAGGCAAAAGAGTGCTTAGAAATACTTAGATGTTGTACTATTTAATTTTGCCTATCACTCAATTCTATATTTATAGTTGAAACATTTTGCAAAATTAAAACATAAGCAACTCTTTCCCTGCATAAGAATTCTTCAAGAGTTGAGAGAGGCAAAGCATCCTCTGAGAATAGGTCTTACATGTTTACAAATTTCTTCCTAGTATGGAATTGACCTGCTCAAATCCAGAGAACAGGAATGCAAGCAAACATGGTGGTAGACCAAACAGTAAGGAATTTTTAGTTCACTAAAACTGCTTATTTTCTTTTACACGGTGTTATATGTATATTGAAGAAATATTGCACTAACAAAGCTTTAATGTTCACTAGGGTATGAGAAAAATAATCAAAGGCGAGAAAAAATATTTAAAAGCTATTTACTGTAAAACTACTCTTTAATTATCTGTTATGTCCATGATGACATGTTCTTCAGAACAAGCTTAGTTACTTCAAACACAGACCTATACAGACATATACTTTGTCTTAATACACCAGAGCACTTAAGCATGTTGTGCTGAGAAAATTAAAAATACAGTATGCCTAACCTACTGACTTTTTAAAGAGAGTGCTCTGAAGAGGACTGAATTTTTCCCTAGGGATCAGCAGGCATCTGTATTTGCACGCAGAGCTAATCAACAAGCGGCAGGCAAGAGCAAGAAGTATTAGCAAGTACGGATTTTGCTTTAAAATGATGTACTTTGTAAACCTGTATAAAACAGTGATAGTTATACTTCTAAGGATATCTAGGACTGTGTTGATTTTGTACTGCTTTTTTTTTAAGATACCTCATCTTCTGAAGATATGGAACTATACATAAACACTAGACACATTTAAAAGTGTTAAGCTACATATGAGTGATATGAATCTAGACATTATCTTCTTTCAAGCTTTTAAAACTCATTGTATTATATTGTGTGGTATACAGAGCTAAAATGCTTTATTTATTTAATTGTTTATTTTGGAAGAGTAAAACATTACTTGAATGTTTTTTACCTGGGATGTGGAATTTTTATTTTATAATCTTTGATTTAGACACTTGACCCAAATGATATTTTACTTTAGCAAAAGAATTTGAGATTTAATTGATCTGCTTACGTTTGGAAAAAGAGATATGTATTTTCTAGAATCATATCTACTACAGTTTAAAAATGATTCTGAATTGTGTTTCTGCACATATATATACAAATAGGTAAATATATGTATACAAATAGGTAAATATATAAATACTAATATATAAAATACATTTTTGATAGCTGATTATAATAAATGAAAACCAGATATGCTTTTTTTCTACCCTGTGAAATTAATAGCACTTTGCTTGTTTGGTTTTGACATACTATGATGACACTCAGACACAATATGATAGCATCTTGGAAAAATAATGCAAGAATGCTATTTCTTTTAATAGCCCAAATGCTTTGTAATTTGACATGCAAAGATTGAAATGGGACTGAGTTTGTAATTCTTTTTTTCTTGGTCTGCAATTCATTAAGTTTCTTCCTCGTAATTAGGAATCTATTTTCTTTCGGCTCTCAGACACTTTGATTGAATCCATATTCTAATTCTTGCTCTCCTGTTCTGTCAGTTATAAGATATAACCTTTCCAGTTCCCATCACTTGTAAGCTTCCTTATCATTTGGCCTTCTCTCCTTGCAGATAACAAAGTAACTTCTTTGGTTTTGTTTGTGTATGTATCTCATTTCATAATTCAATATCATATCATAATCATATGTATATGATTGCTTTTTCTATTTTAAACTTTAAAAAGCACCTTAGGTGTATACCTATAGGTTGTTCTGAGAACAGCTTCTATGTCCTGAGTAATATTATCTCTAGCTGTAGCTACAGCAACATCAGTTCTCTAGGTCAAAGATATATACCAACTTGTCACTTGTCTTCATTCTGGTATCCCTTGAGAGTATTTTGGATCATATTGACATTTATTTCAGGCACTCTCTCTGATTGTCTTTAACAGGGTTATATATAACCGAGTTTCCTTTTCTAATGCTCTGTCTGCTTAGTCCTCTTGAATCATGCTGCATTTCTACAAATTTCTGATAAAACTAAGCTATTTTCTGTTCTCCTATATTTCTCCCTAATTATACTCTTGTACTAAACAAATTGGAAATGTACAAATAATGGATGGAAAGTAGCTACATAAACCCCTTGTGCTGAAAGATATAGTACTGCTAGAGTTTTTATTCTTACATGGTAATTGGATTCAAACATTCAAAATAAATGTTAGACACTAAAGGGATGTTATTTAACAGAGTGAATAATTACAATTTCAATTTCTTGCTGTACAGACACATGAGAACTGATAGTATTTCTCATACGTTTCTGCATTGCTCTGTGGGAATTGTTCCATGAAAATAAATGAACAAGTGAGTGAAATATAAAACCGTATGATAAGGCTCAAAGCTTGTTCAACAAACATGGAAGTGAAAAGGATACCTATTGCTTTCACTCAGCGAATATCAAAGATTTGCACTGTACCTTCCTTTGAAAGCTTGGCTGTTCTTTTAAAAAGCTCCATTAACCTTTGCAGTACTACTGTGAAGTAACTTCATTATGTATTTTTCATACTTGGCAAAGCACATAATATTTTTGCATAGATACAGACTACATTTGAATCAACTTTTTACACCTTTTATTTACCAATATTCTTCCAAACTAGGACCAGAAAATCCAAGGTTCCTAATTTAATTATTTCTGATTATGTTTGGAGCTGTGACAGAGGGAATCTCAGTATGCTGGGAAAGTGCAAGAGGGCAGTGGAATGCATAGAACACATTTAGTTCTGCTAAGGAAGCTATTGATCTATCAGGCCTCTCCAGTAAGTTCATGGATTTCAAACTTTCAGCTTGTGTGGAACTGCTCGGCACTACAGTTGCCTAAACAACATCTCTTCTGAGATCTGAGCAAGACTGTGCAATTGTCCCTTGACTTTGCATCCACACCTTGAAAGGGGCATGTTTCCTATGGATCTCAACTCCATAAATTATCAAAGAAGAATTACTATTGAAATAATCGGTATCAAGGTGAAATTAAGCTGAAAATTTTCTAATATGGTGTATCCAAGAAAAAGATTGAGTTTCCAGGGGAACTCTATAAAGGGACTATAAGTCATCAGAACCAATATGAAAAGAGTTATATTGCTCTGAAGGAAAAGCTTGCTTCAGGCCTGGTAAATCTGCTCCATGATAAGTTCAAATTCATATTTTTTCTAGCATATTCCAGAATTTTACATTTTTCTGAACATGACAGCAGTGCATGACTATTTCAATGAACTTCTTTAGTCTGAAGACTAAAAGTCTTCAGAAGTCGAAAACAGGATGCAAATGAAGAATGAAAGGAAAGAATCAATATCTGAAAGAATCAATATCTGAAAGTTATGTAGATGTTCTAAACGTTACTCTCTGCTTTAGATAAGAAGCAGATACTTGAATCCTCCCCAGAAGTCCAGTTTGAGTGTTCTGGGACAAATTTATTTTTGTTAAATTATTTATGAAATAAGAACTATTTTGTACCAAGAAAAATGAGTAGGAATAATTCTTCTAACTATACACTCCCTTATTTCTATCTAAATTCAACCTAAAGTTTTATAGCTTGCAGTAATGCCAGCATATCAGAATTATCTCATTCCAAAAAAGGAAAATATTCTACATCCCACTGCTGACATACAAATGATTTCAGATGTTGCTTATAAACTCGTAACCTCCAACAGGGCAGCTGAGTTTTTGCAGCAAATCTATTTACTAGATGAATTTTAGGACTATATGTTTGTTTCCATCTATGATCAACTGTTAGTCTTTGAGCACCTAATGGATATTTACAATACATCCAGACAGAGAAAGTGCTATAGAGAGCTCATGTTACATTTTTATTTCTCCTATATTTTGTTTTATGGAACAGAAAGTATGCAAAGAGCATTATTATATCAAGCTGTCAACTCATACCTTGAATGAAAGAAGTGCAAGCATCTGATGAAAAAAAGCTTAATAGATGATATACTCATCTTCTGAGTATATAAGACTATTGTGGCAGCATAGTAAATTTATTATAGTTGCAAGCTGAATCTGAAAATTATTTTAATAGTTACCTGCTTAATTTCCTATATATACTAAAGTATTTCAAAAGCATAGCTTGTGCAGACATGATTTCATTAAGATTTTTAGAAATAGAAATACAGAACCAACTTTAATTGTGATCTAAATAAGTTGGCAGAAATGGTGACTGGGAATTTTGGCATATAGTGACAAGAATTTCATTGAATATTTGTAAATTTTAAACCAACTAAAATTACAGCTTTTATTCTTTTTTTTTTCTATTAACTTTAAAAAAGAATACAAAAGCCACTTTAACACCTTCTAAAAACTAGACTTGAATCAAAATAAGGAGCTACATTCCCAGTTATACATAGGCAGAAAGAATTAAGATGAGATAAATGTAAAAAAACAAGCTTTTTTTCTCTATATTTCTTTTGTGAAGCTGTTCTCCTACTCTCTTATGCAAATACCTGAGGAGAGGATATGAAGAAGATAGTGCCAAACTGCTCTTGGTAGTGGACACGAAGGAGGGCCTTGGGGGCTAGACTAGGTGATCCCTCAAACTGAGGCGGGCTGCACTAGACCCCAAATCAGTGGGGCTGGACTAGGTGATGTCTAGAGGTCCCTTCCAACCTTAACCATTCTGTGCTTCTGTGATTCTTTGCAAGTGTTCGAGTATTACCACTAATTCAATGCAATAGAATAGTATTAGGTATAACTAGCCTCAGAAAAGTCGTAGAGGAGATACATTATGATAAACAATGGGCAGTTTATTCATGTCTCCAGTGCCTGTGGAAAGTTTTCATCCAATTTTGGCTGACTTTTGTGGAAAGTAATTATGAAATGAAAGCAGTTACACAAGTGTTGAAATTTCATAGAGACATAAAAGAAGAGTTCTATCTTTTCCTTCAGAATTATTTTCTTTCAGAATTATAATAGCATTATTTGAATAATTCTAATCAATAATATGCATAAAATCAAAATAAACAGAATAAGAGTAAGCAAAAGTAAAAGTGAATCTTTTTCAAAGTCTCAAATTACAATGTTTCAGTTAATGCTAAGTAGTATTTTTTTTCTTTGAGGGAAGGCTTGTTGACTCATATTTTGAGAATTTTAACTTCTGACAGCCTATTATGGAAACTTTTTTTTTGCAATGACACCATATTTTGTAAAAGTATTTTCCTAAAATGAGTTGTAACCATCTGCACAGTGCTGAGTTTATGCATGTTCATAAGACTTAGAGTAGAAACACTTCACATCGAGAAACCTAATGAAACATCCCATTCTAATTATTTTGAATGCTTAAAAAACAATTGCTTACTCCTTTCTTGCCTGTTTGGTCACATTAATAATTTTGGTGCTATATAAATATTAATAAAACAAATAGCTTTAACTTAATCTTCACCTGGATTAGCATATATTTGTTTTGGTGCAAAAACATCAGTGTGTGTTATTTTATGGCTATTTTGAAAGTCTCCTTCATAATCTGTTTTTTTTTAAAAAATTTCACACCTAATTTGCCTCAGCTTGCTTATAACCTAGCCTAGGAGAGCAATACTGCATAGTATATACATCCCTCAACATGCAAGGAATATTATCCATCCTTTTTATGGATTTGTTAATTTGTAATTGTTTACATAGGACACTAAGCAGATGCTGTTGATTGTAAAGAAGCAATTCACTGGTGAATTATCAAGATATTGGAAATGTCTTTTCCAAAATGACAAAAAAAATGAAGATTGTTCAGGCATGTTCTTGAGAGTCACAATAATTAAAAGTATTTGGAAGCTTGAAAGGGAATTGTCATATACTTTTTGAAGCAATGATGAGAGCTGTTACCTACAAATGAGTAAACACACATTATTTGTATGTTTCCATGTTAGTTACGGAACAGAATTTATGCTGATTGATTTGGAATTTATGAGTGCATCAACTCTGAACAGACAACCATGATTTTTTACCCTTTTGAATATATCTGTCAGTATGCAGTATCCTGCATATATTATAAACACATCAGAGAGGGGTGTAGTTTAAATCACAAGCTCCAATACATGCATATACAGAGAATGACAGAATTTTTGGGTACAGTAGATAACCTGCTAGATTAAGGACTAAAATCTGAGGCATATGCAGTTCATTATATGCAGAACAATTGGGAAATGATCACCATCAGCGAAAGTGAAAACAATACTGCCTTGAAGCTAAGTTAGAAAGATAGCAATGCTGTTAATAATTAATTTTCTCTGTTGTGCCTGGCATCCTGCCTATGATAGCAAAAAATCCAATAGGATATTGCTATATACCCCAGCTTGTACAAATCCAACAAGGGTGCACTATGGCTGATATGTTATTACCCAAGAGTACAAAATTAAATCAAGAAGTGCTGTCAGAAACACCCTCCCTCCTCTTAAAGAAGGCAATCGAATGTGGGAGATGGGAGAGTGTTGAAAGTCCCATACTAAAATTGGAAATATCTATGTATTGCAGCAAGCCTCCAACAGCTGTTAAATCATACCAGATAGCAGCATAACTATCCCTTCCCCTTGAACTTTCATTCCTTTTTGTTTTGTTTGTTTTGTTTTTGTTTTGGCTTTGTTTGTTTTTAATTTTAATTTAGCTCAAGCTCTTTTCAGAGTTTTCAGAAGGCTGTAAGACAGTCCTGCTAAAATAATCTTATAGCCAAAAGCAGACAATTTTTGTCTATTTACAGAGCTTGGATTCTTTGATCTTTTTCTGTAAATGTTTTTATGAAGTGTTGCTGCAATGGAAATACTGTATAGTGAGTATGGCATGGCTCCACTCTCTTTGATATTAAGTTCCTTGTGGCATATAATGTATTTAGACCCACAATATGCATTCTAGGTATATATTTTTACCCAGTTTTCTCGGAAGCACGCTAGAGAAGATATCATAGAAATAATCTACGAGAGCATAAATGCTTTTCTTGGGTCTCTAAAACATATATCATTGACCCTGGAGCATGTCCTCTCTTGGTACATACATCTTTCAAGTTTATGTCTATTTCAAGTTTATTTCACACATTCAGTCTAGTAGAGGAATCTTGGTCTCAGGTAAGTAGGGAATTTTAGCTTAAATTTTGCCCCTAAACTGAAAATATTATCAAATATCTAAATAGCTGATGTCAGAAATGCCAACTGTTCTCCAGTCTTTTGGATGCAGAGGGCCTTGTATTTAGGTTTTATTGGATCGTCCCCAATGATATAAACATTTTGCATTTTATAGGCTCAGAATTTACTGAATCGTTCTGCACAGTAGACCTTTGAAGCTTTGAAACTGATTTTTAAAAAAGTTCTGAGAGATAGTTTCCTTGTTTGTTTTTATGTTTTATCTTTAACATTTATTATGCTATAAAAATTTAAAATGAGCTTCATAAAAAAATCTAGATCAAGATATGAGTACTTAAGCATTTGTGAATGAAATATGTTGCTCTAGATCTTTGCAGTGACTGAACACATCTGTTTTGATTTCAGATTGATTCAGAATCTCTGTCTTCTAATAACATCATAGTTCAAATTTAAGGAATTAGTTCAGAGTCTTGGCATTAGCCAAAATTCTCCTTCCCAAACATTGTTCCAACACTTACAGAATTATTTTTGATTGACCTCTTTAAATTTTACTACTCCGTAATATCCTCTTTCTTTGTCGTTTAATGCACTTTCGTAAAATCTAGGTTATTAATTCCTAGATATTAATCAGTTTTCTTACATCCATAATCAACAGTGATTCCTACTTTATTCCTGGGAAACAAATTACACACTGCATCATTTAATTTCAATTTTCTCAATATTTACTCATTTCCTGACAAGATCCTTGAGAACGTTACATGTATATTTTAAAACCGACGTCTTATACTTGTAGAATGATTTTGCTTAGTCAAACTTTGAAATCAATTAATACATAAGAAAAAATAACAGAAATAACTTAGAGATGATACCTTGTAATGTTTTTGCCATATGGAATTTTTACCATATATGATAGTTTCAGATGCAATTAAAAAGGGTATTCCTGTATAGATTATTTCCAGGTCAGAGATTTTTCATATCTCTAGCATGGAAAAGGCATTTTGTGTATTCTATTTAAACTCATAAAAATATCCTGATATCAGTTGTTTGCTTGTGTTTTTTTCGCTATATTGCTTGGATAATATATGATATTCTTAAAAAGGGCATGCAATTGTAGAGCAATTTATAAATAATTTGAAGGGGAAAACCTGCATAATGTTCTAGCACTCTTTATGGGTAGAAGGTGTAATCCATCATGCTCCATACAATATGATTAGAGAGTGAATATCTAGTATATAAAAGCGAAGTTTTTCTATAATTCTTAGCAAATTCTCGGTTATTTAGGATACATTTTTTCTCTTTTTGAGGAAGATACTTAAAACTGACTTCGTGATAATTTATGAAACACAAATTTTGCATGGAAAAGAAAAAATCATCTCATGTCACATTTCATCTCATAACCTTTACTATATCACACAGACTAGAATGTACCTGAATATTCAGAAGGTTGCCAGATACATCATAGAGAATAAATGAAAATGTTGTGCCCATTCAGGTAGGTGCAAACTCATATTACAACATGTTATGCTCTAGTTTTCTTTAGTAGTTATTGTTAAATGAAGGAAGTCAGTCCACTGAGCTGCAGCTTTCCTCCAAGTTGAATGAGCACAAGTGTAGTGTATAAACCACTAATGCATATTCTGACTATAGGGAAAGCTATATATTTATCATATATTTTTAGTTTACAGAATCACAGAATCACAGAATCTACAAGGTTGGAAGGGACCTCTAGAGATCATCTAGTCCAACCTTCCCGC
>JAUBOD010000363.1:160494-174147 GCA_032353885.1 Nothura maculosa | reverse complement strand
TCTCTGACATTTCTACAACTCTTAGTAATTTAATAGATCATGTAGCAGATTTATTGCTTTTCCTCTATGCCAAGAAAAAATAGCCTCTTAAAACTCCCAGGAGAAACTTAGGTGTGGTGGTTCTTCTATTCATACTTCCATACTGAAGATACATATCATTTTTATCTGGATTCTAAGCATTTCTCTTGATTTTGTCACCAAAAATTTATGAGGTTTAATATTTATTAATTTATTAATTTATGAGGTTCTTTAATAAATTTTAAATAAATGTTGCTACACTAATATTTCCTATTTTTGTTTTAGCTCATTTCTATACGTACTCAGAACTGTGAATATAACATTTTCTGGCAGGCTAGTTTGGAAGCTGGGAAAACATTTCACTTTTTCCCCCAAGAAAAAAAATGGTTGCTCTGGCTCCTTATTCTGGCTCCTCATTATTTCTAGAAAGGTGTTTTTAGCCCCTTTCTACTTACACGTAGTTTGGACAACATCTGCATTAGGAGCAGATTTTGCCCTCAGTTTCCAAGCAAACAAGTCAATGATCTAGTTTTGGTAGGTGACTGGGGGTGAAGTTAGAGTCTCAGCACAACGACTTAGATGTGCAGCTGTGAGGACTAAGAAATAATATCAAAAAATAATTAAGACACATTTGGTGCAAGCAAGGACAGTTTTGTCAGCTTACTCTTTGGAGGTGTGGAAAATCCTATAGCAGTGTGGAGGGGTGTTCCCAAAAAGCCAGCACACTCGTGAAACCATATACTGCCAATGTCAGCATGGGAAATCCAAGGAGGAGTATCCAGCAGCAGCAGCAGAGCACCATAGATGTAGGACCACTTTTGGACAACTCTCAAAGGGCAGCTAAGGATGGTATCTCAATATTCAGCTGTAGGAAAGGAGCTCCTCAGGGTTCACATTATTGATCAGGTGCTCAGTGGTCTAAGCACTGCTTGAACACAAAACAAAAACAGGGTCTGTGCCCTAGAAAACTGCATAAGCTCTAGCTCATACCCACAGGAACAGTTATTTCTCAAACTAAAAACGGGTCACAGGGGATAGTGCCACAAATATATGTATTTTGCTTTCTCATCTATAACCTCATGTAAATTAGGAATCATGTAATGAGATATTAAATTTGTAGTGCAGCATAAGATAAATAAATGAGTTGAGAGTGATTTAATAGAATACTGTATCATTTTACATGCTCAAAGCAGTTCAGCATAGCTATCACTCCTGGCATTTCAATTTCTGTCGCTGCGTAAGCTTAAATCAATATTAACATCACTATAAAAATACAAATAATAATAACTTAAAATTCATATTTTACTGCCAGAATTGAAAGTCATTGTAATTTGATTTCAAGATTTGAATTGCAGAGGTTCCTCCTACAATGTTACTCATATTTTGTGAAGGACACAATTATATTCACCTCTTACCCTTTTTGTGGTTACGTCAACAAAAAAGAAAATGAGTGTACTGGAATGCAGGTGTTTCTCAAAGTCGCTCTGAAGATCAGGACAATGAATCTGAGGAACTTATTCCTCTGATGGGTCAAACACTTATTAATATTAATATATGTGCAATTTCACTGATGGGATTCAACATTTTTCATTTAGCAAGTCTTCCGTTATGAAACCATCACAGAGTAATTTATAAGCGTTTGTTCAACTCTTCCTTCATGAATCACAAATCATCACCTTAAAGAACTCTGCATCAAACTGAACTGGATTTTTACAGCTAAGTAGTGCTTAAACATCTTTAGCAAAATCTAAGAATTGTAAAAAAATAGAGAAATGGTTCCTGAAGAACAAAAATAAAGAAAAAAAGAGGATTGTTAGCACAAGCAAATGATGAAATGTTAAAACAATATGCAAAAGAGAAACAATTACTGCTCATTTCAAAGATGTCATATTGCATTCTTTATTCTGATTGTGGAAAATTAGCCATTGACTACCAGGAACAATTGATTTTCCTTCACAGCTGTTTTCTAATTACATCTGAGCACTGAAAATTCTAGTGCCAGTATTCTGTCTCTTCAATTGGTTTTCTTAGTACACCAAGTGCTCTGTTGTCCTGCTAACAGATACATTTACCAGAGCACTGTGGTGTTTTCATAGTAAACTTCGGTTTTTAGATATGGTGGAGGTAGATATTTTACATTGCAATGGGCTGGAATTAAATGCACAATCTGTTGACACACATACAGTTGTAGAATTTTACATTTCCTCATTGCTTGGCCTAGTATTCCTAAGCTGTAGCTGTGCTATATTCACTGAGTAAGTTCATGCAGTTCCAGCTTCATATACATACATATATGTGTATGTATATATATAAAATGCATATATGTATATTTAAATACACACATACACATTGTTTATACATTATATAATGTAAAGTTCATGGGTTTAATTAATCAAATTAAGAATGACTTACTGACATTTGACAGACAGAATCTGATCACTCACCATCCTGAGTATATTTTAAAGAAAATACAAAAATAAAATTATAGAGATGAAGTTCAGAATAGGAATGTTATTAGGGACTTCTTCAGAATTTATATGCATTAAAAATAAATAGAAAAATCCAAATAGTATAAGGGAGGGTAGTTTGGTTCTTTTCTACATTGCAGTTTAGTTTATAAAACTACTTTTAATTCTAGAGATTTGACAATCTTTGTTTTCAGAGAATTTTTAGTGTTTAAGTAAGGTACAGAATGAACCTATAGCTCTATAACCACATAATACTCTACATACTAATCTCTGTAATGGAATAAAATATTTTGTGTTTTCATCTATTTTGATTTCTCCTAAATTAAAATCAGTGGAAGAAAGATGTCTTTATTCTGTTGGTAAAAAACAGAAAGGCTCAGATTTCACTTTATAACAAATTAAAATTAAAATCTCCAAATAGGAGCTTCCAAGGGATTCAGAAAAGTTCAGACTGAATTGATTGGCTTCCCTACAGTCTAGGTAAATGTATACTCAAGGTTAGGGTGAGGGTTGAGAGGAATTAGCCCAGGGTGTACCTGGAGTAGGGATTCAAAAGAAAAGTATTGGCAGTCTTATGTAAGAGCCTTACCCTATTCACTTATCTTATTTTCATAAAGTTAGGGAAGAATTTTATGCCAGTTAATGAAAAACTCTATATATTGTGCTTAAAAAGGCAAGTGCTATTTTTATGAGATATTCAATATACATACAATGCTTTTTATATTTCTTAACACATAGCAGAGAAAAGGCTAAGTAGAACAGGCCTTATTTTTCTATGCTCATAATGAGAAATAGAACTGCTATCATAAATGCTATGTTGTGTTAGCTGCTGGAATTTTTAATAGCAGATGATTAATTTTGCTGGTAATTATTCAGAAACTTCCTCTTGATTTTATATGAGGTTAAAATTGAATGCGTAGTAGTCTGCTTAAGCTACCACAGGATAGCAGATTTAATAGCTCTTTATGTACAAATTGTCAATAACTATATATTTGGTTTGTCTAGTTTTCTTTTTTTCCTAGACATTAAAATGTAGCTGTTACTACATCTCATGAAGTAACCCTCCATTCTAGTCATCATCCCTATGGTATAGCAGCTAATATTTGTAATCTCCTGTAGGCTTCTATCATCTGTTCAGTACATCTAGAAATGACATTGCAAGATTCAGATAAGTTTTGATCTCAGGGAGGGTTTTCTTGTTGTCATGAACTGAGGGTTCATATCAAAGCACACAGCTCAGTAAGGGAATCACTTGTTGGTGTTAGCCCGCAACGGATTTGACTTGATGGAATGCTGTCTAGTTCCATGAAAGAGACTTTCCTTGAAAAATACTTAGCATTTTGTTTCTATTTATCCCCATTCACTATCTCTAGCAGAATCTCTTTTTTTTTTCTCTCTCCTCTCTCTTTTGAGTCTCGAGTAGATGAGAATGTCTCAAAGGCTCATATATATTCTTTTGCTTTTAGTAGCAACTGCATTGAAGAGCAAGAGCGCAGAAGTTATAACTGCTCTCATAGTCTCCTGTAACCACTAAGGAAGTTTTGGATGTGACAACTCCTATATTCCAAAATGATATTTTTTTCCTTTCCTTTCCTTGAACAAAACAAAGACATTGAAAAGAGTGTGTTTAGAAAAGTCTGAGCATGAATGCAAATTTCATTGAACAATACTGCAAAACCCAATCAGAACACAAACAAAAATGTGAACTTACAATTGCAGATTAACATAGCAGTAGAACTTTGAATAACTTTGAAATCAATTTCTAAATTGGCACCTGGGTTAAAGCAATGTCTGAAAATGGCTTCAGGAAATAGATCTGATATAATGAATTTCACTGGCTAATGAGCAGAAAAATGGCAAACTAAGTCAAATGAGAACAACTATTTGGTGTAGTCCACAAGACAATATTTACAAATCTGAGGTTGTAATTTTTTTCTGCATCTCATTTTTTTCTACTGTAATTCTTTTCACTTCACCCTCATTCTGAACTCAGTAATGAGTAACTTACCTTAATATAAATATTTCAAGTGTCTTACTATGATTATTTTTAAAGCAATAGAAATAGAAATAAATGTGTCCCTGTACTGTGAATTCTTATCAGACTCTTATAATCAATATGATCTCATAATTAGCATGTTTGTTTCCACTAGGGTATACCAATTAAGAGATATAACCACTCTGCTGTATATTCCTATTAATGCTTTTCTACATTTAAAGTAAGATCACATATTTAAGCAGGTGTATTTTTTGATGCAAATGGAAAATTTTCCAAAGGATATTGAGTTATTTTGCCATCTGTTTCTTCAGTATATACTGATATTCTTCATTACTAGAAAGTAGACATAAGGGTTTGGGTTTTTTTTTTAAACTGAGAGAATATTAACTTTATTTCATAGATTTCACAAATGCATTCAAGCTTAAATTTTAATAAAAATACAGCTGACATGACTACTGATATCTCAGAAATGCTACTTCCACAGGTGTGTTGTCCCAAATCATTTTATTTTCACATGTGTACTGTCCTTAGTAGTCATAGTATCGACATTTTTCATGAATACTTACATTGTCTTTTCTTTTTACCTTTGCTCTGAAGAACAAAGAAAATAAATCTCAGAGTCTCTCCTTCCTCTTCTGCTTCTTAATACTGGAAAATATGTATGTCTTTGTTCCTTATGGTCTTTAAAAAAAATGAACAAAAAAAATTTCAAGAAGTCAATGCAAATATTGCATTCATTTCTGTTAAATTTTGAATCAAAACTAGAGGCACTTATAAATTCTCATACTGCCTCATTAATTCTAAAACATATTTCTTATACCAAAATGGCAAATTAATTTTATAGTGTGTCAGTCTTGGTCCTCTAATCCTACAGCAAAATCAGAAAACTGAAGGCTCATTAAACTGTTGTAATACATAATGTGTTCACCAAAATATTCATTGCTGATATGCAATTATTAACTTTTCATTTATAAAAGTAAATGTATTTTATTTGGAAATTGATCTTAAATATGTGTACACCTTTTCCTAGTGATGATGCGTACACAATCTACATGACTTTCTATTAGACTTCTAGTATTTCATCTGTGATATACCTATTTGATAATTGAATAATTTATAATTATCAAGTCTACATAAAGCACCACTAAAAACTTGTTTGTGCAAGTGTCAGTTACAATTCCTGTGCTGTCTAGATGTTTCATATATCGCCCAAGTCAGTCTTAAAAAGCCATGCCTTAACAATCAGGTCGTTTATGTTTTATAATCTTCTTATTTTAGCAGTTGAAACACTTTCAAATGAGGCTTTTTAAACTATTCTGTCTTGACAGTTAGAGTCTTTCCTTCACTCTTCTCTTTTCATGAAAAGTAAGATGGTGATTCCAAAATTGTTGTAATTTTCACAAATTCACATGATTTCCTGAGCGGATGCCTCAAGGGAAAGCATAAGATTGAGTTATGCAATAGAACTGAAAGCTTGTCAATAGCTATAGAATTTAGAAAAAATAAATTGCATAGGAAGGATTTTATTCTCTGAATAAAAGGCAGAATTTTATTCTCTGAAATCTCCACTTGCCTATGATCATTAGACTTGACAGAAATAGCAAGGTCTATTCTATGAGGTTTCTGTTTGCATCATAAGCTCAGTCCCAGGACTGCAGAACCTGAGATGCACTTTTCCTACAGATACATTATTACTCAGACAAGCAACATTTGTTCATCTCCTGAAGAATTTGGGGGGATTCTTTATAGGAATTTGTGTTTAGCAAAAATATTTTGCCTGTTACACACTTAATCTAAACAGACTAGTGATTTCCTGCTGATGGTGATTTGGGTTGAAATTAATTTCGAGATTGGGCATCTACAGGTACCAAAGACTTTCAGTGATAGAGGGCTTAACTCTAGCTAGCACCAGTAGTAGAAATCCTGGGATATCCCAAAAGGCATCCAACGTCTACACTAGAGAAGGATGAAAATTTTAAAAATCTTGTGTCACCTCTGCCAGCACTGTATGAATGTATCATGTTAATTAGACATTTTATAGCTGACAATTGAATGGTGTTTCATTTTTGATACACCTTATACTTGACAGAGCAAAAAGAGTGGCTTAGTTCATCCTATAGAAGAAGACAAGTGACAGTCAATTTAAGCTTAGACTTTGCCTTGTTCTTGGTTTCTACTTCCTTGGGATAAATTACAGTGCAAATAATTCATAATTTAAACAACAGACCAAGAGTCATTTATAATTATGGCTCATTCAATTACAGTATATCTTGTCAAACATAGGCCAAAAATAAATGATTATAGACATTAAACAAGATGGAGACAGCTTACATTTCATAGGAGGAAGGAACATAACAGTATGCAAAAGTATTGCAAGTCATAATAATCTTGTAAGTGTTTTTGTTTTGTTTTGTTTTGTAAAAATCTGTAAAGATCTAGGGAGTGATTTCAAAAGCAATTCATAATGAGAGTGAATGGGAACCTTCCTTTTGTGCCTTTAAAATTCTGATTACTTCTGTTCTGAAACTTCCAAAAATCATACATGTCAGAGCCAATAAAAAAAAGGGAATCACCTACATCTACTAAGATGTAGGAATCACCTGCTCTTCAGGAATCAGATGAGCATCAGGGCTCATCATTCAGGAAAAGGCTAGGCTTGGCCAAATAAAGTTGTTATTCACAGTAAAAAGAGTCCTATTTAGAATCTATCTATATCTATCTGTTCTTGCACCAGCTGTTCAATATTTTGCCTTGTTTCTCAATTGATTTTATCTGGCTTCAGCATCTGTGCATTGGCTCTGGATATAACAAAATCCAGAGTGTTTATCCAATAAATTATGGAACCTTTTGATCTCTAGTATTTGTTTCTAATGAAAGTACTGCTGTGCGGTAATCAACTTGCATCTCTGTCTTGTTCTTATAAGCATTTAAGTCCACTTTTGGAAAGCATTAAAAATATGTCTAACATTCAAATCATTTCTGTGGTAGTTCACCGAATCCTGTTAAAAAGCCTGAATTTTAAGAGATTAATTAAAAAGTGGAGGCAAAAGAATTGGGAATGGTATTTCAATATTAAACTTCTCTAAATCTTATAACAGAGATAAACTCAATGAATTTATTTTCCTCTTAGTCCCTTTGCCACAGCATCTTACAGACGAGAGACATTAAGTTGTTTGTCCACTGCAGCTCTTATATCCTACTTGATTTTCATTTCACAATCCGGTCCTCTGTATAAATGTTCTGTACTGTTTGCTACAAGGCATTTGACTTTTATTTGATTCTATTTAATCTAGTTGGACTTAAGCGGACCTGGCTTACTCAGAAATCCAACAACAACAACCTGAATTCCCTGTCCTCATTTTTATTAGATGGAGGCTCTCTTCCAATCATCCTTAGTAAGCAGAACTCACCTGGAAAAACATATCCCGTGCTCAGCCTCATTTGACACATACACCTCAAGATCTGTCTGCTGGCTAGTTCTTAATCAATTTCATCTGTATATATATCATATGTATGTAATTATTCTGTATAATGTTAATTGGTGTTCTAGGCTATACTGTATTATATGCCTGTAATGATTTGAATATGTCATCTGCACATTTATTTATTCAGGCAGATTTTTATCTAATAGAAAATAATATTTATTCATGGTACTTGATTAAATTTTAGAAGTATGTAGTACTGTGATTTTGCACCCTATTTGTATTTTAAAATGTAAAATATATTCTAACATGTTTTCTAAGATATAAAGTGAATGCACAACATCTCAGAGAGATAAGACAGAAGCATCATCTCCACTCAGTAGGAGTCAGGCAGTGTTGCCTTTACAAAGATGAGAATTTAATTTAGGTTTGTATAAGACAATACCTTAACTTACTCTGAAGAAATCTCTGGAAACAACTAGAAGCCTCAGTTTTTCAACAGTATCTTCCTTAAATATTGCTATTTTGCTGGGTTTGAAACAGTAATCTCATTCTCTTTCTCCAATGTCTTGAGTATCGATAATAGATGTTGCCCTACGTCTTTCACAGTTACTAAAGAACTACTTTATACTTCATTGTTCTCATTTTACTTCACTTGGCTGACATACAAAAACAGGGTGTTAATCATTATATTTTTTTCATTTATTGAATAATTGCTATTAATCATTTTGTTATATCTAGTATTCCATGAATACTGTTCTTAAGGCTTAGTAGTTGTCAGCTACTGAAATATTTTACTGTCCTTAAGTTCCCTCATCAGTTCTCTATATTTCAATCTTAATTTATTATGTTGTCTAATTTGATGATTATTTTGATTATTTCCTCTTCTACACATTTCTCATATATAACATATATAGCTATATGTTAAATATGAATACATTATATGTTAAATACGCAATATAGTAAATGTATTATGTTATACAAGTAAATATATGTTATAGGTTAAATGGCAAAAAATGAGAACATCTCTTCAGGGAGCTCCTCGGACGAATCCCCTGGGTCAAGGTCCTAAAAGGAAAAGAAGTCCAGGAGAGCAGGCTAATATTTAAACATCACTTTCTCCAAACTCAGGATCCATACATTCCTACAAGAAAGAAGTTGAGCAAGGGGACGGGAGACCTCCTTGGTTAAACAAGCAGGTGTTGGATAAACAATGAGAAAATAGAGCACATTTAAAATGTGGAAGAAGAGCCAGGGCACATGTGAAGAATATAAGAACCTTAATGCAGGGATACAATGAGGAAGGACAAGGCCCATATGGAATTAGAGTTAGCAAGAGATGCCAAGGACAACAGGAAGGGCTTCTATAAATACATCAGCAGCAAGAGGAAGACTGAGGAACATGTTAGTCTGCTGCTGAATGCAGGAGGTGCCTTGATGACAGAGGTGCCAGGTGGATGCGAAGAAGGCGGAGTTACTGAATGCCTTCTTTGCTTCTGTCTTTACTGCTAAAGCTAATTGCCATGAACTACAGAGCCCAGACACAAGGCAGATATACCGAGAGCGAGAAAGACCTTCCATTGGTCAAAGAAGATTGAGTTAGAGATTATTTAGGCAAATTGGACACTCATAAATCTATGAGCCTGGATGGGATGCACCCAAGAGTGCTGAGGGAACTGGAAAGGGTTATTGCTCAGCCTTTGTCCATCATCTTCGAGAGATCATGGAGAGCAGGGGAAGTGCTGGAGGACTTGAAGAAACCAACATCACTCCAATCTTTAAAAAGGGCAAGAGGGAGGAGCCGGGCAACTACAGGCCAGTCAGCCTCATCTCCGTCCTTGGAAAGGTGATGGAGCAGCCAACCTAGAGAGCATCTCTAGGCATGTCAAGGAAAAGAAGGAACTAGGGCCCCAGTGAGCTACTGGCACTCTGACCTCTCCTTGTATCAAATCCATGGATATCCTTCTAAGTGTTTGGGGAGAAAAATAATAGAAAATGTTAACACTGACTAGACTATGTACTTATGGGTTATATATATACATATATATATAATTTTAGAAGAATAACTAAACTCTTTTTTGGCAACTAGATGCCAAATGGAGTGCAAGGGAAAAATAACTAACACAGCCTGCCCTCTATTGTAGAGGTGAAAGGTGATATGTCTCTAGATATGCTGTTGGCTAAATTTTTTACATTTCATTCTACATAATAAAAAAGTTCATTTAAATAGGTTTATGCAGATATATTTAGAATTGAATATATAACCTTGATGACTAGGAAAAAGTAATCAGGCTGTAACATTTATATCATTTTCTGTACTGAGCTAATGGATCAGTAGATAAAGCTTCAATTACAGTCACAGAATTGTAATTTTAATTGGAAAATTGCATAGGCAGTGTTCACTGTGACCAAAAGAATTGTAATTCAAAAAGTAATGTCTAAGTCATTTTTGAAATTATGCACATGTATTAATTAAAACAAGAAAGCATCTTCCCATTATTATATCCATCATTATAGATTTCAGAGGTGGTATTAGAAAAAGTACCTTTAGATAGCTTTGGGTAGTATATCCTAACAAAAGGAAGTTAACACCCCCATATCATAGGCTGTATTATATTTATCATTAACATGGGAATTCTAGTAATACCAAATATTCAGCATCATTGCTTGAGTTAGCTTAGAAAAGCAGAATATTTGGTATACTTCAGTGCAAAAAAAATAATTATAATTTGGATATTGTATGAGAAAAAAATGGTTTAGACATTCCAGTAATGCCTAAGGATTTTGGAAGTGAAGTCCAGTTAAAACTGATGTCCTTAGGCAGCGTTCAAGAGTATCAGGCATAGCAGGTAATATGTCTTAGAGACTACACTGAGTTTTTTAAAAATAATAATTAGCACTCAAACAAGCAAGATCCCACTTAGGAATATGGACACTGTCCAATGTTAACATTGTGTTAACATTTTTACCATAGCAGTTTTATAGTACCAACTGTATTAAGATTGTTTGGCAGTCTTCAGGAAATTGCTTTGGTGCCTTTTTAATGTCTTTCTAGACATTTTAGTGTCTACATTAAAAATGTTATCATTAAAAAATTCAAATAAGGCAAGCTGTAAAAATTGGCAACTTGACTTAAAATTGCAAAGATACATTAGACCACTGAATGAGTGAGTCAAGTGACCTCATTAGATATAATCCCTCAGTACAAAGTACAGCCACTTTGTTGAACAATTATATTCATGCATTCTGAATTTTATAATATTGATATAACTCAGATTAGACTCTAAACCTTAACGTCTGCCAGGATAGATGAAAATAAGCTGACATTTAGAGCCGGATGGTATTTCCATTTGGAAGCTTTTATGTTTTCGGAATGTTTTGATTTAGGAAAAAATACAAAGTACAAACAGAACATGAATTAAGCATTTACTCTTTCTACACGCTTTTACCAGAGTAATCGATAGTATTAGGGATCATTGAATACTTGTTCTCTAGCTTGCAAAGGATTTTGGCAAAATTCTGTAGTCAGTGCCTTATTAGTACCTATAGCAGAAAGGTTGATTAATACTGGAAAGTCACTGAGAAGGAGAGTCCATCCTTACGTATGTAAGCACTGCAGGATAGATGTTCAGGAGCTACTGAGCAATAACAAGTATATCCTTCATGTTGAGAATATCACAATTGCATTCTTTGTGTATTGATAGCAAGAGAGGGAATTCTGGTACTTTTCTGAGCATGAGGGAAAGTGGTATCTTTCTGCATGTTTCTTTTTCCTTTTTTTGTTTCTGACTTTTGTGTTATAGTGTAAAACACAATGAAATTTATAAGATTATTGTTCTAAAGTTCATGGAACTCCTCTAGTAAGCATATTTCACTTTTTAATATTTTCATTCTTTTTCTCTCTTTATGTCTAACAGTGCCACTGTTCTTTGCAATGAGATAAAACTGCTTTGTGAAAGACCTTTGCCTGAGGAGTTTCTCTTCTATATATTGCATGAGTGAAGCAAACAGCGTCAGCAAAACAAAGTGTGATTTATGATTTAAACACTTAGCTCTTCAAAAGAGAAATGGATTTATATCCCCATCACCACAAGAATTTTCTATGTAGTATGCAAGTCACTTAAAACTAGATTTTCATATGAATGCTATTTTTAGTGTCCACTTTAAGATTTTATATCTCTGGTTCTCAGAAATACTATGCTACTACATCTGTTCCTAAAATCCACACAAGCTGTATTTTGGGAAATAATGCTGAGATACAATACAATGTCTAACAAGTCAATTGGGCATCCACATCATCCAGAAGTCATCTTTAGCTGGACATCCAAAATGACTGTAATCTTTCAAGATAAGTGTATGTTGGTCTTGTTTCCCTGTTTATAAAATGGGAATGATAATTTGTGCCACAAAAAGCACTGAAAAGGTAAGCAAATAAATGATCTGCATTATTCAACTATTATAGCAGTAAATGTTATAAAATAACAATAACAGCAACAGTAAAAAGCCAAGAAGATGTTAATAATTTTGTATTCTGAGTCTGATTTAAAGGTCTAGTAAACAAAGCATATTGCTAACCCTGAACAAAGAGGATGGAATGAAATGCTCTCTGCCATTCAGGCAGTGAGCATAAGCCTTTCTGAGCAAGAAACAAGGCTGAGAGTGGATCAGAAATAGTACAGAATATAGGACTTCAAATAAACAAAGAATATATACCCTAAATTAAGGCTTATTAGTATTAACTCTGATATCTCCTGAGCTTAGAACTCTGCTTTAACAATTAATACATTTGGGATGTAGTTCTGTGAAAGGTAAAGCTTTCAGTTTCAGTCAAAAGAAAGATCCTGTTATCCAGAGACAATGGCTGCTCTTAAGTAGCTTACTATACAAATAGGCGCATCTTTGGGGAAGTGCTTTATATATTTGGAGTTGTTTGGAATAAGAACAACTTTTTTTTTTTTTTTTTTTTTTGTCTTTGTAACATTTTCAAAGTGGCATGAAGACAAGGGTAGCTAAATGTTTCCACCAAAACAGTTATCTGAAGAATTGACTTACCCTGGGGTTCTTAGCCAGAAGTCAAGGAGTTACAACTACATTGCCCTTCTCATATAGCTGAAAGAGAAATGAGTCTCATCTAAATCCTAGATAGATGAGGCAAGCTCCTGGGAGAGAAGGTTCTAGTATAGAAAAGATTGTGATTTCCTGAGCTATAAACAATTTAATCACACATGCTTTATTGCAGGCATTAAAACACTGCTAGCAAAAATATTTTTTGTAGGATTCATGAATCTCCACCTAGCCTTTTCAGTCAGCCCTTAACTCAATATTTTGTGCACACAAACTGAGCAGTCTTATTCTTGCTGATTGATTTTCAAATTGATATTGACTTTCCAATTCACATTCACCTCACTGAGTATCTTCCATTCATCCATCTATTGTATTTCTACTGTGCTCATCACTGCAACCTATGAGAGTCTTACATAAATCATCTGATGCATAAGCATGTGTCAGATATCTATGCAAATGCTTATTCTGTTTGCCAGTCACTATAATCTAGTAACTTTCAAAAGCACAAAAACCTTAAACACTTCCTTTCCCCTATCACTTTGCTACACAATCAATTCATTCTAACTGATCTGTTTATTTTAAACATCCTATTTTCTTCACTGCTAGTAAAAATAGCATTTCAGCTGAACAGAGCTAATGGACACTATAACAATCCTCATGAAATCTAAAGTAAGGAATTTCATTC
>JAUBOD010000363.1:128985-155047 GCA_032353885.1 Nothura maculosa | reverse complement strand
ACTCTCGCTGCAGACTGCCCCCTAGGCGGGTCTCGGTTGGCAACCTCGTCTATCTGCTCCCCAAGGTCCAAGGCCTCTGGTAACATTTACCAATTCCACTGGTAACATTTATAAATATAATATGAAGATATTAAAAATGCAACTATATCAGAAGTTCTGAAAATCAGTTTTATTTAAATGTAAATTAACAAACTCTCCTTCCTCAAATCTAACAGAATTGCATAGTCCACTGATTTTAATTAAGATGGGAAAACTGTTTTGATAAAATAAGAAATGACCCCAACATGTGCCCAAAACTCAAAATGAAACTACATTTTCAGTGAATAAAGAGAAAAATGATTGCTAAAGTTAACGTTTCCCCTGTGCTTTTTTTCCCCTGAAATCGAGTGTTAGGAAAGCATTGAAACATTTATTCTACTTAAAGTTTTGAACTTTGAATCTTACTATTCCTTATGTATTAAGTATAAGCAATACAAGGTCATATTTCGGTCAAAATTTGACTTAGTATATACAGATGAAGTTTCATACTTGAAACTTCTTCCTAATTTGCAGTTTGTGTGTAGCACAGAGGATATATAAACACACACACAAATACAAAGAAAAAAAAATTCTATTGATACCACTTAAAGCAGTTTAAATACCAAAAGCTTTTTCTGGATATTGCTATAGGCAGGAAAATCACACCACAGCAATGGTATATGTATCCCTTAATGATCTGAATATAAAAACCTAGCATCATAGGCTATTGCCATGCAGTTGTCTGTATTTATAAACTCTAAAGACGCAAGGAAGACAAAAATCAAGGTACAATATCTGAAAAGCTGCTCAAGACCACTGAGAATATAAGCAAAATTGTATCAACAGGGTTTTCATAACAGTAGCTGTATGATGCAGTGAGACCACCGGGGCTTTAGCTGTCAGACATCTCAATTATACAGATCTGGACAAATGCCTTGGCTGCAAGAGTGTTTTAGAACATGAGTTCCATCTTAGCTCCTATTGTTCCCCATACCTTTCAAATTACCTATTTTTTTAAAAGCTTTGCTTTTAAATATAACATGTCAAATTTTTGTCTCCAAACGCCCAAAAGAGAACAAGGTTACTTAAAATATGCCTACAAATAATGGACACAGAGACAATGACATTCTACACAGGAGCAGAAGTTACCAGTTGATGCCTCTAATGGGAATATAAACTTTTTTTTTTTTTACCTTATATACACCTTATGACAAAATGTATATCTTTTTATTAGAAGAATTAGACACTATACAATCAAGAAATATGCAAAAGGATAAAATATATCCTCAAGGCATCCATTAGTAGAAAGACTCATGGATGCTAGAGATAGGACTCTCAACCTCATGAGAAGTCACTGTAGTTCATCATTCCGAGTTAAGGGGACTTAAGGGATACTCACATCATGGTATAGCCAGAGGAGTTGCTATGGTGTTGTTGCTGATCCCTGCTCGACTCATCAATGTTCATTAAGACTCTGTCTTTTACATGCTTAGGGAAGGAGTACATGGCTGAGCAATGGTCATTCTTTCAAAACACTTTTTCCAGAATCTTTAGGCAATATTGATAAGAGCATCTGCTGTTTTTTGTTTGTTTTTTTTTTCTCCGTGATCCACATGATCATCATCACGGGTCTTGGTCACTTATCAATGTTTGCAATCTTGCCCACTTTTGGTGTTTAGCAAAGTGGGACCACATAGTCTCTACAGGTTTTCACATGTCCATATTGTCCTGCTGGGGATAGTATCCATTCTTTCAAGTGTTTGCCTCACTGTCAGTGTAATTCAGCAGGGTTATCATTAACTCTTTACTCGCCCATCAGAGGTATTTTGGAATTGTGGTTTGCAGGAACCTTTTCTTTGCATTGAACTTTGCTGCTTAAAGATCCTCCCCAAAAGGTACTTCTGTGGAAAATTTATCTACTTCAGAACAGGGTCATGGCACAGTCTTTTGCAGTAGGGGCTGTAATCTCTCCAGCATTCAGTGATGTGTATCCAAATCTCTGTAACACTCATTCTGTGAAGTAACTGATGTATTTGCAGTTCTCTAGAGCAGTTGCTGACACATAACCAGTTATTTCACAGTGAAACCTATAATAACTGTTTCTTTCCTAGTGAAACTTTGTCAAAACTGGTGCCTAGATACTATGATTGCCCTTGTACATACAGCTGAGAGAGAAAAAAACTAGCCTAAACACTACACACTTTTTTCTACAGAACTCTGAATGCAGAAGTATGAAAGATTGAAAATTATCTTCCACCATTTCTCATCTTTCAACTTTATTTCTCTTTATTTCTGAGCAGTGTTATATTTATATTATCTTACAGTTCAAGTGGGGCTCCTCTAATCCAAAATGACTCGGCTCTGAAAAGCAATATATAGAGATTCTATCTATCTATCTATCTATCTAAATATCTAAATATATATATTGGATATATGGATTGGATTCCCATATACAATATGTATTTATATATTTATACATATTGTATGTGCAAATATAGACAAGTATTAAGGTGTATGTTTTTAATTATACACTCTTTTGACTTCAGTAGATGTAGATCACATCCACAGAAATTAAAAGAAGACTTTTGCTGATGCCTGCTTATTTCTTACCATTTCTTTCTATTCTCTGCAGTCCATTTTTAACAGTTCCCTGCCTTAATTCCTGCCTCTGACCTAGTGTCACATATTCCACCATTTGTGGAACTTGTTCTCCTAAACTCACCACTGGGCTATCATTTGGTGCCTGAAGTTTACTTTAGTCTCACTTGCAAAAACTGATGTAACCACAAAATTTGACTGAAAACATATGCTGAACTTTAGTCAAGTATGTCTACTGTTATTATAATCTTTAAATGGTTTCTGACGAGGCACATATATCTTCCATGTAGAAGCCTAACCTGTGAATGTATATTTTGGGTATATTTTTGTATATTGCAGAAAGGAGTCTGCAGAAGAAATTTCAAGCAGATAAGAAGTTTCTGTATGTGCACTAACAGATAGAAACTCCATCTTCCCATGATAACCTAGCTCTAAGCACAGGCTTATATTCCTGCCTTTTGGTGAGAATGCATCTAAAAGGACTATCCTAATGAAGAAACATCTAAAAATAGGAAACCCAAGCTACAGAGGAAACCTACAAGTAGCAACACAGCAGAAATAGTTCTAAAAGGATATAATTCAATTTTCAAATCCTGACAATGTAATAAATGATGATAACTATGTGTCTTCTAGACAGTGAATTATGTGGATACAGTAAAGAGATTTTCAATTGGGCAATGAATTTTTTTGTCTTACAAGGTTTTCCAATTAGAAATTCAGTGAATGAGAAATGTTCTGGAAAGTGCTGTGGATTGAAAATGCCAGCTGTATAAAACATTTGGGGACCATTGTTATTTTCACTTCGAAAATATTTTTTTTTGTCTATGTGTCCTCAACCTTTTTTTTTTTTTTGATTCCTATAGCTCCGGCCAAATTCAGAAGGTCTAGACATCATTCAAGTCCTTCTTTATAGTGGGACTTTTACTGCCTGTGCAGCTCTGCAAGGCTAGATATGCATCCATGGCATTTAACCCTGTTTCTAGTTCTAGTCATTTACATTCTTCCTTTTTTCTTTCCCCTGTAGTCCATTAAGTATGACCTTTGCATATATCATTAGTTTGACATTTTAACTTAAATCCAATGTATGACGTTGTCCTCAGGGGCAAAGTGTATGAAAACAATCCATGTTCTACCCAAAACAGTTCTTTTACTCCCAGGTTTGCAGGAAAACTTCTCTGTAACTATGACAGTATTAAACTGTGTCTCTCTGACTAATGCTATTGTGATTGTTTTGAGAGGCTATACAACCACACAAGAGACAAGACTCAAATGCCAGTCTTTATCCTCTCTACACACAATTTTTTGCTCTCAAAAGTCATTGACAGACCCGTTATTATTTGTGCTTCTCACATGGATAATCATTCTTATAACAATAACAATTATAAGCAATTTCAAATAACAAGACTCTGATAATAGCTGTGAGTATATCAATATTAGTGTATGGTAAATACAAATTTGGTCAGCAGTATTTGTAGAACTGTGAAAGAAATCCTATAGCTTATAGATATAGCTATAGCACATTTGCTAATGACAAGAGACTAGGAAGAAGCACTGGAGCTCATGGCAAGATGTTGTTTGTACCTAATGGTCTGAGTGGACTATGTAGTATTTACATGTTGTAGTACAAAAAACGTGTCAGGAAACTGCTTGCATATTGTCTATGTAGAGTTCTTAGCTCACTTTTATGGGCAATAAATTATCAGCCATAAAATGAAAATTTTCATTCACTCACTACTGTACCTGCTTCTAAAATCAAGGACTGTACTTTGGCATTTTCCACATACTAAAGCAGTCTTCTGTTTCATAATCAGGAACATAAGATCCTTCTAAAATTTGGAAATTTCATTGCTTTGCAGCTCACAGGATCAAAAAGAAAACGGTAAAGAGCTTCTTCTGAACAAGAAAAATAGTCTTTTTTTTTTTTGTTAATATCTATTCTCAGCACAGTTTACTGGATGAATAAAAATGTCCTTGATTTAACTGGCTCTGAACAATGTCTGAGAAATGTGGTGCATAGGCTGGAAAGGAGAAAGCAGCTCAGAAAACAGCAGGGCAGAAAGCTGGTGCACTGCAAGATCCAAATTGTCTTCAGTGTACATTCATCTGGCTCTGGTGTGCGAGCCACAGACACCAGGGAGATGGAATAGAACATGAAGCAATGGCAATCACTTTTTTTTTTTTTTTTGTCTTTTCTCTCTCTCTCTCTCTCTCTTTATCTTGCTCTCCCGCATTTTGCTTCTATGCCTTATAAGCACTACTTGAACTCTGAGCTCTGCCTAACAGCAGTGGCTACATGACCTATGGATGCCTTGCAGAAGCTCTGTCCTCCTGCTTCTGTCAGCTGTTCTTTTGCAAGTGCTAAGAGTTTTGCCTGTAGCTGAGCAAAGCTAAAAGTAGCTTTCGTTATATGAAATGTTCTCAAGGGTTTTCATTTTTCTCTGAGTCACTGTAGAATATTTCCCTGATTATCTCTACTGGGGATCACTAGGAGAGCAAATCCTTCTGATTTCCAGTTGTGTGATCACAACTAAATAAACTCGTTTATTCTTCAAAAGAATAATACTGCCTCTCTAGTTGGTCGGACTGGCAGCAGTTGTCTAAAAAGCACAATTCTGTGCCGTGTATTTTTTATTGATAGAGATGTAACTAGAACAGCTTATTCCAGAGAAGTACAATGAACACTCAGGCCGTTCTTTCTCTTTGTATAAAAAGAACCATATTACCTTCTTTTTCCTAATATGCACAGACTCCAGATTTTAGTGTCTGTTTGTGTCTGTAATATGTCACTGCTATTGAGAACAGATATAGCTGCAGTTCACATGCATGAAAACTGCAATACTCAGTAGGTATTGATAGGCAGAGCACACACTGCATGTGGTGTTGTATGGAGCTTACAAAAACGTCCAAAATATTTTGTTAGTGGTTTCTGGTTTCTGAACAAACTAACATACAGAAATCCAATGAGGACATGGTGTCAAATGTTTACTAATAAGGCTAGTTATCTCAATATGAAAGGGCAGCTGCAAATATTGTCAAAGGGATTGCCTGATTTTATCTGTTAAAGAAATAAATATTTTTTTTAGTGTGGCTTGTTGCCTTGGTCACATTGTGTCTGGTTAGATCAGCCTATGTTGTATCAAAAATGCACACTGTGTATGCTATCAAAGCCCAGAGCAATACAGTACAGGATACATTTTCAGTGGGAAGCTGCGGCTATGTCTCCTACCAACAACGACACGCATTGTATTTTCTTTCCAACAGACAGTTTCTCAGTGTTGGCTAAGTGTGCTGTAGGCAGAGCTTACCTTAGCAGAATGTGATAGGCCTTGAAAGTAAGCTTGCCTCCCAAAATCTCTAATATAGCCAGATATAATTATATCCTTTTGTCATATTTATTATTATTATTATATTATGGGTTTTTAGCATGGCCCAGATGTGGCCATCAGATTACTGCAAACTTCCTGAAGAAGAAAGAACCTGGTTTTAGTGCTGAATTTCTCAAATGCTGTTTAACATTTCAAATACTGTTCCAGAGACAATACTTAATAAACTACATTGAAAAGGAAATATGTTCCATGGAGCAATAGCCTGAATAGGATTCTGTACTTCAATTTTATTCCCAAATACTTCTCCATGACTCTTTCCACAGCTCTCCTACCTTTTTCCTTTCCATCATTATAATACTATCATTCCTCTCTGTACTCACTTTCTTTTCTCTAAGTTTTTAATTACTCTTTATCTTTCATTCAGTCTCGTAATATTGCCTCAGAGCAACTTGGTTACAAATACCTCATAGAAAACATAATGAAAAATGGTCTTAACCAACAGACTTTATCAGTCTTTCTCACTTCTGTTCAATATTAAGGCTTTAAACCCTTCCCCTTTTTTCAATGTTAAAACTTAGCACTTGCATGCTACATCTGAAAATTCATGCTAAATTTCTGGTGCTATTTCTGGTGCTAGTCTTCCAGCTATCTGCTTCCTAAGCATGTTGTGTCTCACACACAGACCTCTGCAGTCATAAGTAATGTAAGATGCTCATACAAGAGCCTTGCTTAATTGCAGCACGTAGTTAGGAGGAAGCTGCCAGGGGCCTCTAACCTTTCTGTAGAATCTGCAGTGAAAGAAAGGAGTAATCATGAATGATGGTGAAAGCAGACTGTGAACTGTCACATATACACCTAAAAGAATGTCACTTTTTGTGATATAATAGTTATTTGCTATTTTCTTAGCAGAGAGTTCACAATTCAATATCAAGTGCCAGTGAGGAAGTCACTTAATTTATGTCTAGAATAATTTCATTTGCAATATAGATCTTGTTGGACATTTTTTGAAAAGCTTATTTTCTTAATTAGCAGGATATCTCCCACATGAAGGAGTAAAACTGGGGCCATCCAGATGAACCTTGGATGTCTATTCTCAGCTGCAAGAGCAGAATAATGCTTAGCTTTATTGTAAACAAGTATTTCTGGAAAATAAGGCTTTTTCCTCCCAGAAATGAATGTATGTATGTGGCTTCTAATATGCAAATTGTAATGCCCTTTGTTTGATCTTCTGGCAAAAGAGTAATTTTTAATAAATACTTTTAAATTTCTACTAAAAAATCTTTACTTAAAAAAGCTCGCTGGCACTTGATATTGAATTGTGAACTCTCTGCTAAGAAAATAGCAAATTCTTGCAACACATTTCATTTGGAAAGTTCTCTTATATGCAAATTTGTTGTTTATTATGAATAAATTAAACCCATTGCTGTAAGAGTATTTATTTCCTTCCAAGAGAGGAAAAAATATCCTAGATGTATGTTTTTTATTACATCCATGGATGCTTTGTGAAATGACTACAAGAATGCTTAATGGTTTCTTGATTATGCAAGCCAGCAGTTAAAAAAGAAAACAAATCTTAAAAGATTGCATTGCATATCCTAACTTTCAGTAGAATCCATACATGGCTTGTGCAACTAAATGATCAATAGAATCAATGACATTTACCTTTGCATAAAATAGAAAGTTGTGTCTGATATATGATGATATACCTTTTGAAAGTCATGTGCCAGAGCCATTTAATATCTTGAATCTCTAGAAGAGATGTAAAAATCAGTCCCACAAAAGAAAGAGAGAGAAATATTTTTCCTTTTGTACCCTGACTTCCTTTCTCTCTGTCTATGCTGACCTTGATGTTTCTTTCTTCTAAGGCAGATGACATTCATCTGTGTTTGGGGAAGCTTCTGCACAGCTTTACAGCTATGCATGATTTGCAGGCATAGCTTATTTGTCTCTAAAAGGCACCTGTATTTGTCTGGAGATTCTACTAAATTACGATGCTGCAAAGAAAAATATTTTTGATTGCGATACCACTGCATTAGTATGAAAGTGATATCAGGTTTTCCAGAAGTAGATATTTCTTAAAAGCAGCAGTCTATATGTCAGTATCTTCTGCAAAATTGTTAAATCATTAAGACTGAACCATGAACTGGAAGTACTTATAAAAAATCAAATGGACCTATCAGTCATATTTTGGCCTGTGAATATATGGTAACTGTTTTTATTTGTATTTTGGTGATGTGACAATGATTTTTACTTGCAATTAAAGAATCACAGGATTGCAGATTCATTCATTCTGAGAAGAACCTCAGGAGGTCTCTAGTCCAACAGGAAAGACTGAGGGATAACATAGGCTAAGGGTCATTGCTAACAGGCAGTTAGGATGTGACATCCTGCTTTGAAGAGCAAAAGAGATTAATTGTATGAACAGTATGGGTTGTTCCATTATATTTGACCTCAGGGTTCTGTGCCTGAGCAGAGATGTTTCGTCTTGAGATAACTCATTTATAGCGAAGCCTTTTGGATACAGGAAAATATTCTGTGAAACATGGTGTATGGGGAATATGCACCGTGTATATTTCTGACTCTTTCTGACCATGTATATTTCTGACTCTTTCTAGATTATTTTTTAAGGTATATTTCAGTTTAGCTATAAAATGCATACCTTGTTCTTTGTTCTGGCTAATCAAGATGCATGCATTTTTCTTTTGCTGTGTTAAGGAATTCCCTAAAAAAGCTAAAGTTACTAAATAAAAAATAGAACTTTGCAATAATGACACATAAAAGTGAGAAACAGAGCACCATTTTTCCTATTCAAAGAGAACAAACCATGTTGAAGGTTTATGGTATTGTGAATCTGCATTAAAATGTAAGCACTCTTGTTTGATAAAGGAAGGGGAAATATGACTGACTCAGAGTCAAAAAAAGAAAAAAGAGAAAAAGAAAATAAAAGAGATTTCAATCTACCCTCCCATATTTGGAATATACATTGAGCACTGCTGAATGAGGAATTTCAGGCACTATAAGAGTGAGAAGCTCTATGTATGTTGTCTATTTAGTGATTGTTGGTGACAAGTGGTGAGTTATTGAATGGAAGGTACAAGTTTCTATCACCCAAAAATTTGTTTTGGTGTTGTTTTCCTCAGATTTGAGCATTGTTATTTCACAATGAGTCTTACAAATCTTGAGGATGTTTTTTCAACTTGCAAGAAGTTGCAATTAGAATGTGTAAATAGTGACTGAGGAATATAAATTCTGTGGATGGCGACATTCCACAAACTTTTTTTCTCGAAAATATTTGATACGTTCTAAAGAATTTTTTATGGAAATCCAGCTTTTGAGATCATATTCAGATATGCTTGCATAGGAAAAAAAAGTGTTTAAAAACAGTAGAGCGTATCATAATTGGACACTGACAGAAGAAAGAGTTAACTTGGCCAGCTTCAAAATGTGTGTGCATATGTGTGTGCAGTTTTCAAGCTCTTTTATTGCTTTGAAAATAAATAAGAATTTAGGCTTTTTTCCTTATTAAGCATGTGAAATATGACAAATGAAACATCAAGGAAGAATGACATCAAATGGTGCTGAATGAAAAATGACAGTCTCCTCTTTGTTACTTCACTAAACTTTGTGCAAACACTAATTTCCCAAAGCATTCTGCAAAAATGTAGACACTCCTTGTATGTTTCATGTACCATACTGATAAGGGATTTGAAAGAATGAAGTATCAAATATCAAAATACATCCAACATAGTTGTTTAAAGCCACTTGTCCTCTTCAAATGTGTCATCACCTTTTTCTAAGAATTTTGTTGCAGAGTAGGGCCAGACTTTGATGTGAAGTTTATTATTTGAACTTCCAATTTTCTACATTCCGTGTGAGTGTGTAGGCAGAGTATAAGTATGTCATTAGCCAAATTTGTAGGTAGAGATAAAGGATTTAATTTTGAGGAGAGCTTGGTTCTTATGTTGATCAACCTGTGATCCCTGTTTTTACTTTCTCATTTTGCTCACTATATAAAAGTGATGGTTACTTCGCAAGAGTGCTTTACACAGAGGGTAAAATAGATGGTATGACTACATGTACACAAGCACATTAAAAATGCCGGAAAACTCTGGAAATTGCATTGACTGTCTAAACTGCCAGAAGAGTGAGAACAGTCCCAGGCACTTTTGGCCCAAGTGAACTAACATTCTTCTAAAAAAAAAAATCCTGGTACATCTTGAGGAATAGCACAGGCTACGGGTCATCCCCAATAGACACTCTGACTGTGGGCATCCTGCCTGGTTATGCAAGAAAGTTTAATTGCATAGGCATGGGTTGTTCCTTGTCAGTCAGGAGCAACCTGAGCTCAATGGCAGGCAATGGTGCCAGGAATATTTAATTTACTGATATAGGCTTTTCTTCCATTGGTGTCTCTTTGCAGGATGTTGCAGATGGGTATGCCCTGCTGCAGCCCTGTGCAACACAGGTCAGCACATATACCCAGACGTGTTAAAAAGATTTATTAACTTGGGCTCAGATCATCAGCAATACAGCCATGTGTTTCAATTGATTCATAAGATGTTCATATTTTGTCTGACTTCTACCCAATACATTCAGTTCTTAAAACATGATTATAACACTTCTCAGACAGTGGACTGACCTAAACAGTAATTATGTTTGATTATTAATAAAATTCAAATCAGAGGAATTCTCTGCTCATGCAAGCTCTTACCTTTTAATTATTCCATACAGACATACTCTGGAAAAAATGTTTTAAATTTGTGTTAGTGTGTAGATTAATTAGATAATTTAATTGACACAACTAGGAGTAATATTTGTGAAAACAGCACATAATGCCTCAGTTCTTGTGTCCTTGTTTTTGTCATGCCAATTATCCCCTGCTTTTCTAATCAAATGATTTTGTGGGAGACTCACAATGGTGACATAAGACTTTTTTCCTTTTTCATTAAAAAGGAAAATTCAACTCACTATTCAAGGAGTTATTTTGAGTCTATTCACCTTGAGTCTATTCTTATGCAAATCACATATTGCACCATCCTGGCACATAGAACCCCTTGTGAGCTTTTTTATTTTAAAATAAAAAGCCTAATGTTCATCAGAAAGAGAGATACTGATAGTACTGAATAAAGGGAACAATAGTGCAGCAGGTACTGTGGAAGCTTACCCACAGAGCTCTGCTGATGGAATTGAAGTATGACCTGCAGTACCCTCTGTTATTTTATTGTCACTGGATGCCCATTAAGTTCATCACTAAAACTGCAGCAACTTGTTTGCCACAGTTTGATATCAGTGCCGAACAAACAATCTCATTCCCATGTAGAAATTCATGAATTAGCAGCCGATATTCACCTGTTCAGCACACAATGAAATTAATTTAGAAATCAAGTAACTCTTCCTTTTATTAGGAAAGTCCATTTGTTCTACAAATGGAAACTAATGCATCTGCTTAAATTTTTATGATAGTCAGAACATATCATTCCAAAATGTTTGTGTACTGAGCACCTTTTTTAGGGTGGAGATATATGTGAGTCTTGAACCAGAAACAGTCCAGGTCTGGCATATGATCTGGAGCCTGCTGTCTATCGTATAATTCTCAGAGTACCTACCAACAAGTGAAATCCAACAAGTGAAAATGAAGTGATGGGTACAGCACCTCATAGGATAATTTTGGCAGTTGTGGATTTGGAAAATATCATGAGAGGGAAGATGCTACGTGCCTAGTCATGATATGTCTGGCATGCAGATGTGCGTATCATTGTGTGGCAAGGATATGACATGTTACAGAGGAGAGGTTATAGCATGGGGGGGTGACATGATTCCTTAATAGGCTCTGTGGCTAGTGCTGTCTAAAAGATGAGATATCTCTGTTTTGTACTGATCTCCCCAAAGAAAGAGAGCACTGCATAGACAACAAGCAAATTCTTCCCTACCACAACTATTTTTATTCTTATGGGAAGATAGCTGGTATGATGTAACTGAATACATCTTATATTCTGCCATTGGTTTTGACCTCAAATACAGCACTCTGTGCTATGTTTGCAGCATTCATCATTTAACATGTGTAAAACAGAAATTACATTATCTATACAATTCTTCACGGGAAAGAAAATAAAGTATCATTTCTTATTTAAACATCTTTTCTGCCCATATTTTCTTTTTTGACATCCTAAATCCTATTAGCAGGAGAAAAGAGTGTGTTGATAAGTCTACAAAAGCCTTGTTTTAAGATTTTTTTTCCCTCTACTGTTGCAGTACTTTTCAGTTGTAGTAGTTGTTTTATGAACTCATGAGCTAAGTAGTTCCAAACTGGAAAAGTACCAATCACTCCTACTCAGTAGACTGCTTCCAAGAACAGTTTAAATAAAAATAAATTCTAAATCAGATTCAAAATTATAGTTACAAAAAGAATCCTTTTGGCATGTAACTTCTCCTAACTTCTTAAATAGTAAGCTTAGCACTCTAAATCCACAAGCAAGTCTTGTTTACACTGGGAAATGTAAGAAAGAAAGTCTGGTGATTTTTTTCGTCTTGTATTGTCATCAGTGACTGATCATGTATAGGGAAGAGTCATTTAGCCACATCACCATTATCTTTCCATTATCTTTCACATTTATCAGGCTTCTTGGGATGGTAGCTAAACCTGGTAGAAATAATCTAGTGAACTTCGACATAGTTCATTTTCAAGCAATCATAATGTTAACTAAGCTAGACTGTAAAATACCTATAATCAGTATCTTACTTTTTGAGACAATATTTCCATCAAAAATGAATATTCATATAATAACCTTTCTTTTCTGTACTCCTTTAAATGATTTCAAATATATTTACTTTTTTTCTTTTCAAATTCCCTCTATCTCAATATACTGCTTTGAATACAGTATCCAAATCCAAATACAGTAATTGCTATATATGATGTATAAGTTAGTCATGACCTATGCTTACATTCAGTGTTGACTTGATAGCTCAGGATTTCCAGAGGAAGGTCAAGGACAACAATTTACAGGTTAAGTCACTGGTAACGTCAATTGTTGCCAGAGATAGGAAGTTGTGGCGACAGCAGTGAAAATATCTCCTATGCCAGACAAAATATTTAGGTTGCAAAATCTCTAGTCCTGGTGCTACTAGATGTTTGATGACTAGCCACAAAAATGAAACCAACTCAGTAGCCTCTTATGAAAACCCTGTATGTCTACTCTATGTCTTTAATTTGATTTTTTCGGACAGAAGTAAGAAATGAAGATGATAGAAGAGGACCGAGGGACAGTAGTGTGTAAACATTCTTCTCTTTCATAGCTGTTCTCAGGTGAGGGTCTAACATTAATGTATTTATTCTGTTAGGTTCACAGCATCTTTGCGCTGTGAGTAATATTACTCCTATCTTGTAGATCCTATGCTGAATGACATAACCAAGTTTTGGTTCTAATTCAGAATCAATATTTCTTGTTATATAGTAAAAGTTCATTTCTTTAATCTCATAAACCTTAGAGGAATAAGATGACCCACATCTAGAAAAAGAGAAGAGTGTTCTGTGTTTTATAGCCTATATGATGATGTTGGCCTTTTCTCACTTCTCTGTAAATTATTAGAATCTCTAATATTCACAGCAGAATCTATATGCTAATTTAGTTGGTGTCATAATTGAATTCATTGAATGCAGTAAGAAACAAAGTCATAGCACTAGATCCAATATGAGAATGAAGTGTCTATTAAGACACACAGCAGTGTCTTTTAGGCACTTAAACTTGAGTGGGATTTATGCAGTATACTGTACAATGTGATCTTTCCAGAAATTACTAGGCTGCATTGAAAAACATTGAGCAAGGATAATCTCAGGGGGATGAGAAGAACAGAGGAAAGTTGAGTCTATGAAATGTTTGCTTTCATGTACCCTTGGAAAGAGCAGAGTTCAGTGCTTTCCTGCTAGAGTCAAATGATTTATAGAACCTGTGCCCACCATTTATAGAATAGCTTAGTTGTGAGGGAATTTAATGGGGAACTTTGAGACCTCCTTACTTTCAGGAGTGGAAAGAGGACTGAGACATTCCTCTCAGGAGACCATTCAAATCACCTAAACCATCAGTTTACCCTGTCAGAAGCAGGATTAGAAGCTCTATCAGACAAGGTTAAACACTTATGGGTGAGATCTAGAACTACTTTCAAAGTGCAAGTGTAAAGAACTAAACCAGAAATTATCAGCCCACTCAGCTGCACATCAAATTTTTTGATCTGGTCAATAGCCACATTATACCTCGGAGAGCCAAGAGTGCTCCTAGACCAACTCTTCCTCTTGACTTACCAGAAATCTTCACATGGGCTTGTTCAGATGCTACTATAATTCTAAGTCCACAAGCTGAAGCATCTTGGTAAATGCCTGCAAAACTGAACCACTGGGAGAAGTGGCAAGAGTTGGGGTTTTTTTTGTTTGTTTTTTTTTAAATTCTTGGTCTACCTTTGCAATACAAGACCACAGTAGGACCACAGTATTAGATTTAGGCACTTCTATTCTGACCAAATCACCCGTTAGTACCTGTGTCTATATTTTCTTTTAATTTTTTTTATCCTTTCAGACAGATCATATTCTAAGTAGGTCTGATTTTCTCTCTGCTCTTTCAGAGATGGAAAGCCAAGAGAGATAGAAAGGATCATTCCTGTTTTCTGTCTTCCTCTTCCTGAAAACTCCTTCTCTGTCATATTTTTTGGGAAGACAAATGCTGCATCGAAGGTAAAATCTGTTCTTACTGAAATCAAAGAGAGGTTTGCATTGACTTCACTGGAAATACAATTGAATCCTTAACATGATTTAACTCAGAAAGAACAGCTTTGTGAATCTGATTAAGCATATTCTATAATAATTCTTCTGACACTTTGTACCTTCCTTTCCTAAAGCTGACACTGAGCTCTAGGGGCAACATAGCTCCCACTTAGATGGAGATTAAATGATGCAGGAGATGATATCTCATCTTTGACCTTCAGTAACACTTCCACAGTGAGGTACATTACTGTGATCTCCGGGAGGGGAACTTAGTCATGTTTTGCTAACTAAAAATGCCTTTTTATTTTTTTTTCTTGCAAAATTAGAAAAATGCCTCAAGGAAAAAGTGAATGTTATTGCCTTGCATCAGAGCTGGCAAACTGCACATTTTGCCTGTTTGGATTTGAGATTTAGCACACATCTCTGTGCCACCCTCCCCCTCCTCAATGTTCTTCTGAACAGAATATCAATGTCACCATAGAGGAGTCATCTTTCCTTTTTTTTTTTTTTTTTTCCACTCCCCTCCTTTTCTGCTGTTGCTCCTTAGTGAGTTAAATTTCATTTGCTTCAGCAAGAAGGGCTCTTTCTTTGCCTTTAAAAGTTTTAATTCACCTTATAACACTATCTAAAAAAAAGAGAAAAAAAAGTGAAATTAAAGTGCAGTGTGTACTAGGAGAGAGAAAAACCTACTTTATTTATCACCCATCCCCACTTTACCGTACACTGACCTAATTACAAGAAGGATGCAGAAGGAGCACTCCTGCCACCTAGCGATTCCTGCGGCCCCAGAAGCCACCGAGGCCACGTCCCTTTGTGTGTTTTACATCTCTGTGTCTCCAGTTTAAAAGCAGATGACCTTCCCTAGACCGCCTGCACGGGTGCTGGGCTTCTCCACATGCTGCACACTCCCGTTCCTTTAACAATTCAGTGCTGCTTTAGCAGTGCGAACCCTGTGCTTTGCGACCATGCTAGACCTGCAGTAAGGCAGGCGGAATTTTAAAAATCACTTGAGATGATGTGAAGTACCATAGAAAGCAAGAGTGTTTGAACAGCATTGATATCTATCTAGAAAAGGAAAATATTTTGCGTGCACAGGTTGAAGCTCGGATTTTCAAGTGGAGCCCCCAGGGCAGGTGGCCTCTGGGTCTAGCGCAGCAAGCGGATACACAATTAATTGAGCATTTCTACAAGGTTTTGCATCTCCCCATCCAGCAATTATGACTTAAGTAATCTAGCTCCTGTGAAATGACAAGTGAGCATGCACCAATTAGCCTATTTCTTCACAAAACCGTTTTCAGCATGAGGTTTGTGGACAGAAATGAAAAAAATCCTAATGACATAAATATGCAAGCTTTACAGAACAGACTCAGTTTTGACATTTTAAAAATTAAGGGCTTTCTGTTTTCCAATTCACATCTCAGAATTCCAGTATTTCCTTTTTAAGGCACTTTAATAGTTTTTTAAGACTTCTCTGAAGGTCATTTTTCTTAATTGAAATGATGCCAAGAAATTAAATGTTCATCATCGTCATCACTTGCTGTGCATGAGAGAAAGAGAAGGACTCCTGTGAGCAAGTATGAACATTCTTTCCTAACATGTGCACATCTAACAGAAACATCAATTATTATCTTTTAACTAGATGTGCAAAAGCCTTACAATTTTGTTCTTTTAAGGTGATCTAGTAAAGTGGTCCACTAGGGCAAATGTTTGTACCGACTTTCGTACAAATGTTTTGCAAGGAATGAAAATTTAGGTGTCAGGATGTAATTTTAAACAACAAGAAATGACTCTGACAATTTTCTACACAACTTTAGCTCTATCCCTTGTATGTGGAAATTTATTATAATAGTTAAACATAGCTATACAAAAAAAAATTATAATCTTCCTTTCCCTAGAGTCCGTTTGCAGTAAACCAAAGTCAGCTTTCATAGACAAGGTACATTTTAAAATTTCTATTTATTATTCCTTTTTTTTTTTTCAGAATGCATGCTGTAAGAAATGTTGCTATGAAGAAAGTTTTTCTTTAATATCTTGAGGGTTTTTTTTAATTTTTCTCTCTAGAGCGATCTGTCCAAGTACTAGGTAATATTTGGTAAACTTGTTCTGCAAATCTGCCTTCTGATGATGAGGAATAGTATCACAATTTTTCATAATGATTTTGTAGTCAGTCATAAGTGTTAAAACATGTTCTAATAAAATTTTTCTTACACCCTGCTAACAGGAATGCTCAAGATAGGGGTCTTATTTGAATGTGACACCTTGCAAACTATGTTCCCAGGTTTCCTTTCCAGGGAAGCCAGGATGCAGACACATGCTAAAGAGGTAAAAGGTGCCCATATCACAGCTTTCTTTGTTTCCTCAGTGTCCATCTCCGCCTTGGAGTCTGATTTGCAGAAAAGCAGAGCTCTCTTATTTGCAACTGAAGTTATAGTTTGAGTTATAGAATTCTATATCATATGGTAGGATGCAAATAATCACATGCAAAACATTTCAGATCAGGCATCTGACATTATTGTACACTTTTTACCTTTATCTCTTCATACTTTGTTTCTCTGCATATAAAAGGGAGGAATCCTCTCACAGAGGTATTGTGAAGATAAATGCATTATTTGGAAAGCACTTATATACATCACTGGTAAACACTGTAGAGAAACTCACATAAGGAGCAGATCAAAATAGTGTGCACGTTGAAAACACAAAATGCACAGCAAAGTGAAAAAGATTGAAAAGTGCATAGTAAGAGAGCATTATGCACAGGGTTGACTGGAATAGAGGTTTTAGAGAAAAATATCCTCTAAATAAAGTTCATACCATGAGACTCAGAGAGCTTAGCACTGGACAGATAACCTCACTTTTGTTCAAATAGTTACATATCTCAGAATTATAGGACCCTTAACATGTTTCTGGCCATCTCCTGTGTTGACCTCATGCAAGACCTACCACATTGATTTGCAGGTGCTACGTAGTTGGACAACTCCAGCTCCTTCCACAGGATTCCATCACTAGAGAGCAGAGAATCCCAAGAATCCCAGACAATCTGTAAATTCCAAGACATGCCGATATATATATAAAAAAAAAGAATACTAAATTAAAAATAAAAAAAATAAAGACTAGCAGATCAGCTTTATGCATATTTGTTTGCCTGGGAAACTCATGAGAAAAATCTGACTCCATTTATTCAGAATCCATATTCCTTTCTTGAGACAGCTATTGTGTATGATTTTCCTTGATGAAGACTGCCTCTTTTAATAACCAGTTGTGCTTTCGTACTTCATGTTAGGCCCTTTCATGGTGACTACTTTTCTGAGTCAGTGGGGCAGGAGATAAAAAAAATTTAATCCCCCTAGCATTACCTTATTACAGTTCTCTCTCTTCTTGAATCACAGTACCTAATTTTCGGGCTCTGGTTTTCTCCAGTGCTTTAATTCCTCCCTAGAACTTTTCCATATCAATGTCAGCTTGAAGAATTCTTAAATTATACCAAGATAACCACAAGCCCTACATATAAGTATCATCTAACTTATAGTGTTTGACATTATAGCCTTAACAATATTCTTTTGATGTATTTTGGGATATAATAATATATATATATTTTCCACTGCTTTTTTCCATGGAATCTTAGTTCTTTATAGATCATAAAGGAAACACATTTAATTTCTAGTTTGAGTTATCTGTCAAGACAAGGTTAATCATTAGTTGATCTCTCTAAGAAGTGGGATCTAGCTAATCAGTCTATTATAGATATAGCTGAAAATAAATATAATTCTCCTCTCACACATTAAGATAGATAGAACTTTTTTTTTTTAAGTGTTCATTTACTATGGAAACCGTAGCTTTAAAGGGGTGGCAGTCTGCGGTCTGTTATAAAGGGAATCAAGGAAAAGGTTGAAAACGTTATCAATATTTTGAAATCCATGTTCCATGGATCTCAGTCAGTTTTTTAAATGATCGTCTTTTGATTCATCTGCATGCATATTCAATTCCTTAAAACCTAATTGTTACCATTTTTTGTGTTTTATCTCTTTGGGGTCTCATGCAGGGGTCTTGGAGGGACTTCAGAGTGCATGAACTAAATCCCGCTGTAAGACGCATTCTAGAACTGCACACAGCACATTGGAGTCTCCAATGAGCACTGCATGAGTCAGATCAGACAGGAGCAATTCCAAAATATAAACTTATGAAATACATTTAGGCTGGATTTTAGGTTCGAGCACTTTCTAGCACTAACATCCTAGTACTTCACTCTCTTTTTATGTAAAAAAAAAAAAAGACTAGACCCTAAATATATCCAGATTTTTTTTTGTCCTGAAAATTAAGAAAGCTTTCAAAACCAATTTCATTTTCAATGAAAAACCATGCAGAGAGAAAAATGAATTTAGTTTTCAAAATGTGTCTATTATGTCATGGAATAGAGCAAACATTTGAGAAAGAAATTAAAACCTATCTGTCACAGAAATTCAAATTTACCTGGAATTCAACCTGCAAAGATTCCAATATTAATGCTTGTATTCTTCACATATCTTGAGTGAGTTCTCTAATATCCAATGCATAGATGTAACTTGAGTATTATTTATCATTTTCTCAGTCTGGTTGAGGTCATTACTTTTATACAAATATGCATTAAAAACTTATTTGGGAAAAACAATTTTCCCTATCCCAGAAACGTCTTAGGTATAAATCAATAAAAGACTTAAGTACTTATAAATTAGGCACAGCAGAGTCTCTCATAACACCTGCTGATGGCCATCCACACCTGAGTATATCTTGTCTGAATGAAGAAGCACAATGACAGCATCCTAAGCAAAAGCAATTTTCTCTAGTTCCTCTGCAGGGAGCTCACTCTTTAGGGAGTAAAAATCCCTAGGCAAAGGAGAAGCAAATAACTGTTCCAAATAGCTGAGAACATAAAAGCTGAGAAGTGGAAGTTGTAGTTAAATTCAGTGGAGAATGTTTCGGGTGTAAGAAAAGTTCTGTTCATTGCTGGCCCAGCTGTGCTGATGAGTGTTATATTCAAGGGCCAAAGAGAAAACAATATTTAGAGCAGAGGCCACAATATGGAGAGGAAGAGATACTACTTCTGCTTAAAAATATGCACACATTATAATTGTTTTTTAACGTTTCATCAGATCTTAGACAATGACAATAAAAGACAAACCAGCAAGTAGATGCTTACTAGTTTCCCTCCCTACATTTTCCGCATATTAAAACTAAAAAAAAGTTTTTTTTCAACAGCATTTTATTCTTTCATTTTATTTTTTTCATTTTATTTGCATTTTATTTTTTCAAAGGTTGCATTTTATTTTTTCAAATAACATGCCCTTGTACAACGCAAAGTGCCAACAAGTGGAAGGAGAAAAGGAGTGTATAAGAAGCTTTCCTAGAGTTTTAGGCTACATCTGGACTGCTAAAACTAACCACTTTAGAGATCAGCCTGTGGCCTCAACACCAGAGTATCAAGACCTGGGAATGACCTGGCGAGCTAAGTTTTTTGAGAATGCAGAGGTAACCTCAGGGGGCTTGGTATTGTTTTTATAGCTAGAGAGCCATTTCCAAAAAAAGTGATAGCAGACAGAGATCTTGTACCCTGGAAGCACATTCTGCAAGCTGGAGCCAAAGAATGTGGCTGGAGCCTTGTAAAACCTAGAAGATCTTAGTGAAACCAGATGGGCTTGGAATACCAATCTGAACAGCAACGGAGATGTGTCCATAAGGAGGAGTTGCACTGCGACACTGCTCTGTGGAATAGGAGCTAGGGTTGATTTTTTTTCTCCTCAACAGATTACTATGCAGGATTCTCTTTGGGAAATTGTTCTGACACAGGGAGCACTAGGTAGAGCTGATTTCCCTGCTTCAATCGACAAATTTTATGTCCCTTCAGTTGTGAAGAAATCCCTCCTGCCTTTATAATCACATCTCCTCGAGGCTCAGAAAATAAATTACTGTTTGTATTATGAGAGCACCTCTTGTCTCCAGATAGATTAGGTCTAACATGCCTGTCGTTGTGCACACACAGTAATCACTGTGTTTGATTTTTGTCATTGGAATGGAACAGATTGCAGCAAATATCAGATATCTATAGAAAAGCTGTCTCAGGGGAAAGTATCCCTAGATACACTTATGAAGTATTAATTAGGTCATTCTTAGAATCTTACTACACAAACATCTTCTAAATAACACAATTTGAAAACTTTGATGTGCTATCAAGCTATTTAATATATTTCTGGAACAAAGTATAAACATTTCCACCCGAATGCAGATGCTATAAATTACGTTGCCAAGTGATAATGGATATTAGCTTGGATTGACTATAAGAAAGTGATTTTCTTTACATGGAAAATAGGAACACATTTCTTACACTTTTACTTTCTTATGCTATCTTGCAAACAGAGTTAAAGATAGATGTGGCAGAGGTGTTCCTTTGTGGCAAAATTTAATTTAGTATGCTCTAATTTTAAAATATAAGATGGTACAGATATTTTAATCTATAGGTGGTTAGATGGAGATTGAACCCCCCCAGGGAAATAGATATTTTTTCTTCTGATTTTCAGTGAGGGAAAATGATCTGAGATGAAGTTCCAACAACAGAGGAAATTTACCGGAATCAATAATGAGACGTCATAAGGAGTAATATCACAGAACCAATGATGCAGAGTGACTCACAGGTTCAGTGTAAATTCCATGATCACCGAGTGATACCAGCTATTGCTCACAACACCTTCAGCCTGGTCCTCCACACCTCTCAGCTGCAGAGGAACTCTGCTTTCTTCCACTCCTGCACTCTATTCACTTTTGCTGCTCTCACACATAGTTAGCAAGTGTATATGTAGCTGACAAGCAGTGCAAAAGACTAAAGAGGTAGAATATAGTTTCTAGTACAGAGATACACCACTACCTTGGAAGAAGGGGGCAGGAGGATTAGTGAATTCCAACTTTGGCTGATGCACGCTCAGATTCAAACAATTATGTAGTCAGTTATATTATATGCTACACAAAGTAACATTAAAATTTTCCTGGGATGCCAAAATATTGTTTCGTTGGTTATGAATTTGATTATTCTTGACCTTTACAGATTACTGCTGTCAGATGTGTGGCTGAAGGGCCAAATAAAGTGTCACATCCTTTTTTCCTTTATCATAACTAGCTGGAGACCACTGGATTTCCCCATATAAAAAAAAAAGCTTCTTGATATCCCCATCACTGTTCCTTTCATTGGCTAGACAGATATTCGGATGAAAAGGCAATAATTAAACATCTCTGTAATGCTTCCAATTTCAGATAAATGTGGAAATGAGAAGGCCTATCCTTTTTTCCCATACCAGCTTACAATATTTTATGAGTAATTTGGCTTATATTTTGATCTGAAAGGTCTTTCTAGCAAATGCATAAAATTCTGCAATCTAAAGACTACAGAAAATATACTTTTAAAATGTTTTCAGATCTGTCTAAATACTGCTGAATGTTTCATCTATTTTAATGTTTTATCATTTTTGAAATGACAATGATAGATAATGATTTACTTTAAAGAACGCCTGCAATTAAACTGAAGTCTACACTGACAACATACAGCTGGGACAACTGAAACAAATATCTCACTTAGGCACTGGCTTTCTGGCATTCAAATCACACTGTAATTACACTTTATAAAAATGCATCCTTTTTTTTTTCCTTTTCTCCCCCGCTAGCAGATGTAGGATGAAAAATTGTAGAGAACTGCACTAGAGACCTATTCCTAAACATCTCAGATACTTCCTACTTTGAAAGGTTTCTTAACAACATCTAAAAAATGCTGTGGCTCTGGTGAACTAGAGAGACTTTGAGTTTGTTCCTAATGTGTCAGAGAAAAGCTAACTGAACTCATTTAGGCTATGACATTCCAGTCCATTTTGAGGCTTCCAAAATGTTTGTGTAAGCAGGTAATTTCTGAGCTAGTCTATATTGATTCATGTCACATAGTAGGGATAATGGTTCTCTAAAGCTTTCCTAGACCAAGCATGATACATTTAATCCCTCTTTCCAGCATTCCTCTGACTCACAATATTATTGCACCCATGCACAGCATACATTTGCTATATTTCATTCCACTGGCTGAGAAATGTTATATTATGGTTCATCTTTGCCTCTGTAAAGCCTCAGCAAGCAGAACTATTCCAAGTGGTGTGTATTCTAGTGAATGACAGTTTTCTCAATTTGTTAACACGGTCAAATAATTCCCACTGAGAACAGTTTTCAAACCGTTCCACAGACAAGACTGCCATGAAGTAGCAGCTGCAGTCACCAAAAATGGGACTGAAGGCCCTTATTCTGAATGAATTTAACACAGTGAGTGATTCCCTAAGCTATTCAAGAGACTTTAATTGAAATAATATCCTATCATAGAATGCTGTTTTGACAAATTATCCTATACTAATAGAGAATTATTTGGTTTTGCATCATAGCATTTTAGCCTTGGAAAAATACTGCAGTTTTGTTTTGAATATCATTTTATATTATTTCTTTTATTTATATTTTATTTTTCATTTTCACCTTGCATTATGGCATTCATCCCTTCTATGGGATGTTCTGAATCTAAATATGGAGGCATTGTTATTTTTAATTTCTTTTAGTCAGGAGAGAAAGCTGCTATTTAGTACTGTTGTTTAAGCTACTGCCTTTTCTTATGTCAAATGCTTTTATTGCAAAATAAACAAAATAAAACTCTTATTTAATCTTTTTTTCTGATTCAAAGGTAAAGATCATCAGCTATTTAGAATAAAACAAGGTGAAAGTGATAAAGCTCATCCAATCTTTTTATTTAATAATTTCTCAATATTTTAGTCAACCTCCAACCCTTCCCTTGTAAGGACTGAGGAGTCTGTGGAATAAGAATTACTTACTCAATTTATTTTTCTTTGATCTTTATCATTTTGATTGTTCCTCACCTATGAGAAGTCCCCAGGACTATCTCCAGGAAGTCAATTCTCTAAACAGCTACAGGAAAATCCAAATTCCAAACCAAAATTATGTGAGTGACAGCAAGGCTGGAAAAAAATAATAAAGGAACTTTTGGTTATCCCACACAGAAAGATTAGCATAGCCTAATTCATTAGGACAAAATAGGAGTGAAATACATTTAGATGCTGGAAATGACCACCTCAGGGAACAGTTAGTTAGCAAAAAAAATGATTGAAATTTTTAATAACATTCTATCCATGATTATAGTGTATTTACCATTCTTATCCAAGCAACAAGAGGAAAAAAATTCTCCTACAATACCTAGTTTTATATTGGAAGGGCACGTTATGTAAATGTGAAGAAGGTTGTTGCATGAGGTGAGTCTAATAAAATGTGAGGTCAAAAGAGTAAGAAAAATGTAGGCAACATTGAGGTTGTTTAAACATGTTCATACTGATGTCTCAGACAAACAGATACAGAAACAAAACAGAGAATTATGAAGGAGGCAAAAATAAACAGGAGAAGGGAAGAAAGTCATCCTATTTAGAAATATATTATTTAAAAGCTGGTGTGTCCACATGGGAAAATACAAAAGAACAAAAACTCTCCTACGCTAGCTGTAACAACGCAAGGCTGACTCCAAAAGTATAGAAGCATTTCAGGAGAAGGAAGCCTGAGAGAGAGTCAATAATGTCAATAAATAATGAAAATATAAAGGAGCATTTAGGAAAATAAAGCAACAGCAGAAAAGAATTAATATATTTTGGTTTCATGTTCTCCCACTTGGGATCTGTTTTTTTCTGAGCAACATGGCAAAAGACTCATCTTTCACTGAAGCAACAGTCAATGAAAAAAAAAAAAAGTAAATGAACAACAGCGAATTGTGGGGACCAGACAGCATTTATGTAAGACTTGTAAGTGAATTTAGGATGAAAAAAATGAAGTACTGTGATATATAACCTGTGACCTAGAAGAAATAGAGAAAGGAAAATAAAGATATTCAGCAATATGAGGATTTTTCATCAGGTAGGACTTTTAATGAAGAATAAATAAGTAGTGGGGGGAGAGATGTTAATGATATTTATATAAAATTATTAATGATGAAGAGTGTGTGAATATGTTTCTTTCTTGATAAAGAACAAAGGAGCATTAAATGAGACATCTGACAACATGGTTCAGAATAAAAAACAAAAAGGAGATAGTTACCTGCAAAACATTTAAACAAATACGTGAAGTCCTTGTCACAGGATGTTGTGAAAAATAGAGTGTTACCATGATTCAAGATTGGACAATAATTCAATGAAACAAAGAAACAAACAAAAAAAGCAATGGAAGGTAATCAGCACAAAATATACTACTTCTAGTTTTCAAATCTAAGCTGTGAATAACCAGACAACATAACAGTATGCAGTACTGGGAACAAAAATTCTTGTTTCTTCTATTCATAGTCTTAATATTATTAAGGAAGACGGGATATTGGGCCAGTTGATTATGTAATTGGAACTAGTGCATTCATTTTTATATATCAGGAATTGATATCAATGCTGAAATCTCAAAAAATACAAATATTTTGAGGTGACCTCTCTGATTATGATTTTTTAATATTATTCTTTACTGATAAACTCTATTGCCCTCACAATTCTTTGAGCCTGTCTCTATACCATAAAGATTCAGAAATGCTTTTACTTCACTGGAAAAAATAGTTGTTTGTATTATTGGCTTGAAGTTGAAACTTTTAATATTATTACAAAACCTTGTAGGAACACTACAATTGGAATAAAACTTGGAGTTTGAATTCTGGAGTTTGAGTGAGAACTGAACAGTTTCATATCTGACAGATGTGCTCTACCTCTCTGCCTGACCCATTAACGTTTTTAGCTATGGCTTATCTTTCATTAAAAAAAAAACAGTTAAAAGCTAAATGCAATTAATCAATGCGTTATTTCAATGCAACAAAGAAACTTTCTTTTGATGAAATAGAGAATCATAGAATCTTCAAGGTTGGAAGGGACCTCTAGAGATCTTCTAGTCCAACCTTCCCACTCAAGCAGGCACACCTACAGCATGTGACACAGGTTGGCATCCAGGCAGGTTTTGAAGACCTCCACAGAAGGAGACCTCCCTGTTCCACTGCTCTGTCACCTTCAGAGTAAAGTTCCCCCTCACCTGCAGGTGAAACCTCCTGTGCTTCAGCTTGCACCCATTTCCTCCAGTACTATCACTGTTTACCACTGAAAAAAGCTTGGCCCCCTCTTCCATATAATCTCCCTTCATGTATTTATACATGTTAATAAGATCCCCTCTCAGCCTTCTCTTCTCTAAGCTAAACAGGCCCAACTCACGCAGTCTCTCCCCGTACAAGAGATGCTCCAGTCCCTTAATCATCTTTGTTGCCCTCCGCTGGACCCTCTCTAGAAGCTCCACGTCCTTCTTATAC
>JAUBOD010000363.1:117619-128885 GCA_032353885.1 Nothura maculosa | reverse complement strand
TGGTGTCATCCGCAAACTTGCTCAGGGTGCACTCAGTGCCCTCGTCCAGGTCATTGATGAACAAGTTGAACAGCACCAGGCCCAGCACTGACGCCTGGGGGACACCACTGACCACAGGCCTCCAACTGGACTCGGCCCCATTAATGACCACCCTCTGAGCTCTGTCATCCAGCCAGCCCTCGATCCACTGCACCATGTACTCGTCTAGTCCACTCTCCCGGAGCTTCCGTATGAGGATAGTATGGGAGACGGTGTTAAAAGCCTTGCTGAAGTCAAGGTAGACAAATATGATATTAGTATGTACACTAAATGTACATATCAGCCTTATCATTATACTTATTATCGTATATTCTATATAAATCCAGTTATTCACACCTAAGAATAAAATCTAAGGACACTTTAGATTTATATAATCACTTTATGTTAAACATAATAAATATATTTATATTTGTAATACATATTTAAATAAATCTCAAGACACTATTAATTAGCTTGAGCATGAGATCAAGAAACTGAGACCAAATCCTTTTCTATCAGCATGATCTACAGGCAGGGACAATTTTATGTAAATTTGATGCAATTCTGCATATTTTGTTTTGCATCTTGAACAAAATAATATTTCAATATTTTAAGATAATAAATATAATTATCAACTGAACATTTCTTCTTCTTTTTACCTCTGAGTGAAAGAGTATTTTAAATTGAAAGGCACCTCCCACTGAGTCTGAACTTCCTATCTCTAAATCATATGGTGTTATCAGTGCAATTTTCTCATTTGGTCTAAATCATTACAATAAGCCTCAATATTCTTCAAGTATATATAATTGATGAAGGAAATGGAACACTTTAAAACAGAATTTGAAATAAGCAATTTTAAATAATGAGTCTTATTTGTTTTAAATGATGAAAATTGGAAGACAAGTTAAATTATATAGACTTCCCACTTTTCTGTGCAATAAAGAGGAAAGAAAAATACTGAATTTTGATGGTAATTTAAGAGGGGGATATAGGTCTTTTCTGACAGCTTTACAAAAAGATATTCCTTGAAGTTCTCTTGGTCTAATTTTGAGTACCTTAGAGTGTGCGCTTACCACAGGGTCTCTCATTCCTTTGTTCCTCTGAAACATCTGGTGAGTGACAGGTTACCAGATTAGATGGATAATGGGTCTGTTCGGAGACCACAATATCTTCGCTCTAATCTCCAGCAGCCTACCTGATTGATCCTACAGCTATACTGCCTGAAGATTAATATTTTATTTGTTGGGTATCAAACAGCAGTAACTGGTATCCAGCAGGCATTACAGATGAATCAGAGAGCTGCTGGTCACCATGGAGAGACAGAATCTGTTCAGCATCCTCAATCTCTAAACTGAAAAGGTGTGCATGCAACACTATTCTAGCATTATGGCAAAAAAGAAACAAAGACAGTCAGTCAGAGGGAACTGAGACTTTCTTTAAGGGCTGTCTCATGGAATAAACATCCGATTGAAATGTATTTTGCCTTCCAAATGAGATTTGTAAGATCTGACATTAGCATAACTGGCTCACATAATTGTTACATTCCTAGCCGTAATAATCACTTGTAACCTAGCGTTCATTCTTTATTGTGCTGGACGCACCAGTCTTCCGCAGTCTAAATAAAGACATAACTCATTTGTCTCTAACTAAGGCTGAGTGAGCAAATATTGCAAGAATGTTGTTCACCTTTCATATTGTACATTGGACAACATACAGCCAGATCTATCCTCCAACTTGACTGACCACTAGAATCTGATGCAGCACCCATAGCTCCACTTCCCAAGCAGTCTGTTTTGAAGGATGTGCTTGGTTCTGTGAAGTGCAGACTAGTTTTCTGCCAACTTGTATATAAGGTTCCAAATATCCTTGAAGATGTGACAAGTTGCTTTATTCTCTGCAGCTGCTGTTAAAAAACTTCAGCTGAAAGTCTCTTAGTGTGAAGTGAAGTGCAAACACAGCACTTTCCAAGGTGGGCATTAACTAGGAGATCTTTTCTAATGCATGTACACTCACACACATGCTTCTTGATCTGAAACAGCCCAATTCTGCCAGTCTGTAGGCACACTGCAAATCCCAGGCTTTCAAGACAGAGGGCTGATTAAGTAATCAAGTCGTTGATCTGGAACATACACAATAGACCGAAAAGTACTGATAATTTAATCCTGAATTTCATTATGTTTGATATCAAGTCAAGGACAGAGAACTGTCAGGATTCCTGAGATTCTTTAAGTTAATGGAAATCAGCATTGCTCTAAAGAATTTGACTGTCTAACTAAAATTGCAGATCTCCTCTGTAGATAAGCTATTAAATCTAGTCTGGTATAAATGTAATTTCTGTTACCTAGCAGCCTTTAATTATATTAGTTTCCCACTGTCCGTTCATTCATTCAAGATAATATTCTGCAGGACTCATCCATTCTTACTCCAAATTCTCTTAGCTTTAATACGATAATGCAAGTACTTGTACATTTGCTTAGACCACTCTCCGTTTGCAGAAAAGGGGTGATTTCCTTTTTTCCCCATTTAGCAATGTATTTGTATATATATGATTTTTAATATTTTCTTTTTCAACCTGGCCAGATATGTTTCTCTCATGAACATTTCCACTAAATTGACTCACTTTGTCTGATTCAACAAAGCTTTTTAACTTTCCTGAATGAACTATCAATTAATATGCAGAACTGAAGCAGTCACAAGTACCTTGGAATTCATTCATCCTAGTAAAGTCCTAAATCCTTGGGGATACTGGTTTTGATTGTAGCTAAATAGTAAAAAAATACAACAAAATAAAAACCTCAAATATATAAAGTTTATTAACTTACAGTTTAGAAAAGAAATATATCCCCTACCGTAGGAAATGTTCTTGAACTATTCACACTGTACCAATAAGAGCTTAACTGGTAACATCATAGATAAGCTTAATACCAGATAGGAGGGCATTATTTGTTTTTTTGTTGTTGTTGTTTTTCTTTCTTAGATCGTGAAGATGGTATTGCATTTTGACCTCTCTTTACTTTTTAGCTTTCTTAGGATACCTGCTTTTGCTCCCTCTGTATTATATGTTTGAGCCGTCTGTCTCCCAGATCAGAGACAGTCCTTGATATGATAGTTTAGTTTTACGGATATATGTGACTGATGTTGTTGAGCAGAGCTTTGATTGTCATGTTGTTCATGTTCTGTTTATACTAGTTCCTAGTGTACCGAACATTTCACTTTGAATTTCACATACTGCACTCTGCTCTAAATATGCTGGTGCATTGCTCCTGTATTTCACTGTGTGCCAGAATTTTCCTTTAATCTAAAGGATGTGCTAGATTCCCAGATTTTTACCCAGTTGAACTGACAAGAGTTGCACATAACACGTCTGATAGCAATTAACCAGTGCAACAGTCGCTGAAATGACTCCACCAAATTGAAGCTTCAAAAAAGAACTGCAGGATTTCATGTAGACCTTAACCAACTTGTGTATAAATTTCAAGTCGCAAGATATGAATCACATGTTTTCATGGTAACTGCTTATCATTAAATCTCTCCCCCAGGGTCCAACTCTGGTGTGTTTTTCCTTCAGATGGGCACCTGGAAGGTTCACTAATTCTATTCACATGCTCACAGTAACTGTTTCAACTGTAGCAAAAGTATTCCACAACATTTTTAACCTTTTTGTTCCTGGAATGACTCCAGATTTCCCTTCTGCAGTTCCTTAATATACTTTCCTGCTGCTGGCAGGAATATGTCCAAAAGAAGATGATGCTATCAAATTAAGGTAACAAAGTAAAAGTGGAAGACATGGCTAATAATTAATGAATTGAAGAGTAATGTTTTAATTATGTATTCAACTTACTGAAAACATTGACTGATCAAAGCTGCGCTTTCTGTTGGAAATGTTTCTTAACTCTAGAGGAATATTTCTGAACCAATCTTGAAGATGATCCATAGCATCACAGACATCAAACCATTGCTCATCTGTGAGGGCAGGGCTCAAGTTCCTGTTGAGCTGGGCTTCAGACTTTTTTGTTTTATATTTTGGGTAATTCCTGTGATCCCAAGACTACTGAATACACAAATGACTGGATGGCAGATTCAAAAACATCTTGTATTATTATTTTATTCAAAAAAATCCAAGAAGTTTTTCTTTCTGACTCAAATTTGTAGTGAAAATTTAAACTTAGTTCTCCATAAGAAACTCTACATGAAAATGTGCAACAGATTTTACCCTCATCCTCTAGGACATTTCTCAGTCTAGATAAATATAGGAAGACAAACGCTACCTGAAATGCACGGAGTTTGCCAGACTGCGGTGAGGAGTATAACCAACAGCAAAATTAGAGGCTCTCAATTTTTCTGGGGCATTTAATTTCTGGCTGCAGCCTCTATATTTCTCAAGCAACTGCCTTTCCTATATAATATTTCTTTGCTACAGGTACAGACCAACTTTTAAGGAGCAAAATAACTTACCAAGCAAAACTTGAACTTCTGTATACCATTTTGATGCAAGTTTGAAGTTACTAACATTGAGGGATTCACTGAGTTCCTTATATTTTCCTGAAGAAATATAGCCAAGTGACTTGAAGAATAACACTATTGCTTTACTCTTCCATATTACTATTATATAGACAATAATCTCTCTTTTAGGTACAATAAAGTACTTCTTTAAGTACAATAGTACATATCAGGAACTTTGAAGAACAGAATGGATGCAGAGAAAGGCCAGATAATGAGCACTGTTTTTATCTTATCTCATCTTATTTTATTTTAATCTCAAACTGAGTAACGAACACTCAGGGAGCTTCTGTGTCTGACAAACCAAAGATTTCTTGACTTTGAATCAGGAATATTTCCTGATATAACTTTAGAGCTAGCTGTCAATGCTGGCATTTTTCTTATTATAAATGCTGATATCAAGGGAGGTAAATATTCTGTTGAGACCTAAAGTCCAATTTAAAAGATGCAACATGATATAAATTCAAATTAAGATTTCATACAATTTTTATTTGGTCCAGTCATTAGTTACAAATCTTTGCTACTGTAAATCTTTCCTGTATCATTTTAATATTTTCCCCAGAATACAGGCAATCTGACTATGATGATTAAGGATCAATTCTCACCTTGACTGAAACTGAGATTTTGCTTCAGGAAGAGTACCTTTCCACTGAGATGTAGATAGACGTAGATGTAACTGTCTGTGAGCTAGTAATTTAAACTACTTCAGTAGTCAATACAAAAGAATATAAGAAAAATAGATACTTGTACAGCTCTGTTCATCTTAACCCAAAGCAGACTCTTAAGAGGAATGGCACTTAGAAACGCCAAATTTCTCCCTGGCTATGAAGAGAAACGAAACAGCTAAGATGTCTGGGCTCAGGTTAGGTAAGACAAAACTAATTGCAGAAGATCCCCCTAAGGAGTAGTTCTTCACTAGTAGCTAAATAATTAGAGTAATGATGGAGGATTAAGTGCAGAAAATAAATCTCACTACTTCTATTGAGTAAGAGGCTTGCTTTTCTGTCTCCTGCTTAGAAATGGGGAGTCTCTCGTCTTTTTTTACGTTATTTCCCAGGTAGAGGGGATTTCACATTCTACTGCTACTTCAATTGACCCGGAGGGGAAAAATATCAGAAAGGAAGAGAAAATAACTTTAAAGTCCAGAAGTATGGTATGTGGCATGGTCTGTGATTTGCTTGATGTTTTGTTTTACTATTTCCCATTTCTCAGGTATGTGCTCCACTTCTGTAGATTGCCCAGAATGAGTTTCACTAATTAATTTTAAAAACAGCAACAAAGCTGAACTAACTGTAGGCATCTAATCCACCCTTTGCCAGTCAAAGTTACAAACAGAAAGAGAATCTAAAAGAAACAGTAGCTGATACATGTCATTACAGCATACAGAAATGATTGTAATGAACCACAGAGATATCAGAACAGCTGTCAATTCTCCTACACTGTTACTAATGGTTCTCAAACATTCAGAGATGTCATATCTCTCCTTTGCTTATATAAACTTTCTATATAACTTACTAGAGCTTTGAAACTGAGTAAATCTTGAGATGCTAATATATATTCTTTATATGACACTAAATATAAATGTAGGGGCTGACACAACTGGTTTCTTAATAAAATTTTCTTTCTTGTGATGAACAACAGCACTAGTAGAACTGGGAATGGACTTTTGTTAATAGAAAGGACATTCCCACCTCCTTCCCATAAACCCGAACTCTAGATCTATCCATCATTTTATTATTATTATTTTCCTCCTCTATTCTGTCTTCTTTCCATCTACTTTCCCTCCTCTTTGTCTAATTTGCACTTCAGTCTCTCAATTTGACAGAATCTTTACTTGAAAAGTATATGATTTTTTGGCTCTTTGTTTTAGCAGTCATGAATTTGTGAAATTTAACCAATACTAGAACAATTCTGTAAGGTTTCAATGGATCCCAACATTACAATGAACAATCCCAACATTAGAAAACCTCCTCAAACACTGTATGTCCATTGCAGCTCCTCACAATTCAAGTCTATCTTAATCTGTAAGAACGGAGTTATTTCCTTTCACCACTGTGAGTTTTCAATGAAAATTTATACTTGGCACAGATTAAAGATGCTGGATGCAATTAAATCTGACATGAGGCCACTGACATTAGTCACTGACACAGACATTATTTCAGAGATTCATTTTGCTTTTGCATTTAAGGGTCTGATAAATTTCTAGATAATGTACAGATAGCACAGCACGAAACCTTAGGTGGTTTATACTACTAGTATTAAAAAAGAAAAAAAATAAATGTATATAAACTTTGATATTAAGTGTCATATTCTCCACTGATGTAATTTGGTTGACTCCTTAATGGAGATATGCTAATTTATTCCAATAAAACATTTATTTCTGGCTAGCAACAGCAAGAATGTAATATGCAAGAGCTTGAGTTATGGACAAGGATCGCACTGAATTTGCCTGTACACAAATTGAAGAGAAGGGATCACCTTTTTCAAAGATCATTACAGTTTAAACTTTAGAAGAAAAGACAGACTGAGACTGACAAGAAGAAAGGCAAAAAAGCTGAAGGAAAGAACAACATAATAAATTAAAGAAGTTGTGAATCTGTCAGTTCTAGCCTGTCACAAAAGTTTAATGTTGATCATAACGTGATGATAGTCTTCCTTTCTTTTTTTTTTTCTCCTTTTAAAATCAAGACTGCAACCTGGGGCCAAATGATTTTAGAGGAATTTTGCCATTAACTTCTTTGGGACTATAGTCGCAAGAAAACTCATATTTCATATAAATCCTGATGTGTATTTTTGTATTTTCTCTAGATATGATTGTTGTTAAATAATAACAATAATAAAAGGATAATTGCATTTTTTTGGTGATGCCTTTTTTCCTTTGTTATTTCAAATAAGGCTAATTTAAATAATAGGCTTATAAAAATTATATTTCCCTATCCCTCCCTCTTGCTTCCCTATCCTCCTCCTTTATTAGGAATAAGATGTTCATTATTTGTCCAGTAAATGAGTAACCTGCTAATTAACTGCACTTGTTATGTGATGAATATTCAATTACCATAATGGCAAAAGGATGAAGATGTATCATACCTAAATAAATTTCGTCTTCAGGAGTGAATTTGCCTGGTTACAATTGCTCAGTTAAAGTTCTCCAAATTTGCCATTTTTGAGAGGAACAGGAGTGTTTATCCTCTTTGCAGCCACGTGCAAAAGGTGTACACCCTTCTCTTTCTCTTCTGTCTTCTCTCTTGTTTCTTTCTCTCTCTCTTTTAACTGTGTTATTCAAACAAATTGAATCTGGAGATAGCTTATGTTTTGTCTAGTGATAAGAAAAAGAAATTACCAACTAAATTACATTTATTTCCTGTCTTTGAAAAATGGTAGCCCTATTGTATCATATTAACTGTAAAGCAAGAACAACCTCTATGGAAAAATAGGACAGTCTCTCATACAAAGCACTGAAAAATATTTTAGCATCAAAGTTTAATTATTCTACTCTTTACGGTGGCAATACCAAATCTATCCGGTAAGAAATGGTACAAAGTCAGAATAATGCTTCATACCCAAATTGTCATAGAAAAAAATATGCATCAGTGGGGTAAAAAAATAGGATTGCTGATGCTCTATCCTATCCTATCATCAAGCTCTATGGCAAAGTGCTTAATAGAAAAGAGATCATCTGTTCTTTGGGAGGGGAAGGAAGAGATATCAAAAAAATGCTGACATTGATTAATTTGCATGACAATTCTGTTCATAAATCATGGAGAGTCTCTTCACAGACTTGGATTTTGTGAGTGGCAACCAGAGAGAGTTGGAGAGAGAAGGGGACAGAAAAAAAGATATTGAATTTTATGAATTTATAAAATTTTGTAACTATAATTGAACAATATGGATGTGTTCTTTGTATCATAATTTCTCCTTCATTCCAGAAAGAACCTTGCTGGTACGTTCTGGATCAAGCACCGTTCATTTAGTCTATGCCATTCTCACTTCGTATTGACACAAATAGAGGCAAGGCTGAAGATGAGAAACCAAGATTTCTCTGACACTTACACGGGCACATGAATGGACAAACTCTAAATGTGGTAGTAAAGGGAAAAGGAGCAGAGACATTTCTGCAGACCATGTCCTAAAGGTAAACAAGATACGTACAAGCATTCAACTATTGTCTGCAGATTTATACAAGAAAAAGAGCAGCCGAAAACACCTTCATCACTTTAAGTGAACAGGAGGTTCCACCTGCAGGTGAGGGGGAATTGCTTCACTGTGAGGGTGACGGAGCAGTGTAACAGGCTGCCCAGGGAGATTGTGGAGTCTCCTTCTCTGGAGGTCTTCAAAACCCGCCTGGATGCTGCCCTGTGCAATCTGCTCTAGGTGTGCCTGCTGCAGCAGGAAGGTTGGACCAGATGATCTCTAGAGGTCCCTTCCAACCTTGTAGATTCTGTGATTCTGTGTTCTGTGAAGTGAACACAACATCTACAGAGCAATAGTATGACTGAAAAAAATCCCTATTGATTAAAAGTAATTTAAGTTTGGGATGTAAAGATACTGAGTGATGCTGGAAGGAAGAAGGGAGGCAATTCTAATTCTATTTTCCTAATTCTAATTACTTTTATTTTTTTCTGTAATACTTGACTAACAACCTTCGGGCATCCGACATAGAGAACCAGATAGAAATCTGGTATTCCTGTAAATCTTTGTTCAGAGGAAGAATGTGAAAATTGCTGGGGATTCTCTAGCTCAGTGTTGGCTAGCATCTAGGAGAGACATATAAAGCTGTTCTGTCATTATATCACCAAAAAGTTTTGATTAGACATTTTGTTATCATTGTCTGAAAATAAGACTTAGACTAAGACAAAGGATCAATGAAGCTGGTTGATAATAATTGGATTTTGACCTAAATTTTTTTAAGATATTCCCGTGGCAGATTTACAATTTTTAGCTTTACTTTCCAAATGGAATCAGTTAGCAAAAGATTTTGAACTTTTTCTTATATTATGTTTTTTTTTGTATTTCCATTTATACTTATTTAATTTATACTAATTTAATTTTAATAGAAAAGAAAGAGTAAAGATTTTTTTAAAAAAGAAAATTGAATACAAACAATATATTTATGTTTATATACGAATGTTTTAGAATGTTGATGATCCCCCCACTCTACAAAAAAAGGTCTTTTCAAGAAAGAGAGAGGAGAATTGGAGAAAAATTTTCCCCTTTCTTTTTGCATTTTTATGAAAACATCTGCCACCTGTAATGGCTATATATTCTCCTTCCTGTCATTGTCTGAGAAATATAAAAATGCCCAAGACTTTTCTGACTCTATCTCCTGATAGAAGTTAAGTTCTTTGTCAAGAAGTCATGGCATTTACTTGCTATTAAAGCACGATGTTGCCTAGCATCATTCACTATATTTTGCTGTTTGAGTATAAGTTATGTATATTAGGGTGAGGGTGATAAAGCAGTTTTGGTGTGTAACATAAGGTGATTTTCTTTACTGCACAATTATGGTTTATGTTACCATAAAGCTCTCACTAGGGATAGAAAGTTGGAGAGAATTAAACAAAATGCCATAAAACATAACAAAGTGGATTGCATAAACAATTACCATGCTCTAGGAAGTAGCTGATTAACTGACGGAAGTGAGACATCTGCAGGATCTAGACACTTAACTGCCTCATTCGTTTTAATGAAAGTGTCTTCATTTGTGCCAATAGTACAAAGGGTGTTATACCTGATTTTGTAACACTTTGGTAATAATTAATAAATTATTAAGGGAAAGGGCACTACAAATCTGAGCACAAGAGTACTCTCAAAGCCAGCTTTGCTTCTGCATTCCCTGGTGTAACAGCAAGAAAACAAGATTTTCTCAGATTTCATATATTAAGAAGAGTTAGGCTGTTTTTTGGAATAAAATAGATGTGTGAGGATGCTTGGAAAAACCTATATCCAACTCTTACTCACCCCTTTACTCACTCTGGCTTTTCTTTACGCAAAATAAAAAGACAGATTTTGTCCTTTTGTCCAAGCTTAGCCAGCTATTGTAACAGCAGGATTTTGATGTTTCAGTGCACATTTTTGGATAGATATGGCTACTCCATTTCATACATACTAGTCATAGAATCATAGAATGCTTAAGGTTGGAAGGGACCTCCAGACGTCATCTAGTCCAATCCTCCTGCTCAAGCAGGGTCACCTAGAGCATGTGGCACAGGGCTGCATCCAAGCAGGTTTTAAAGATCTCCAAAGAAGATTACACAACCTCACTGGGCAGCCTATTCTGGTGCTCTGTCACCCTCACTGTTAAGATTATTTTTTGTAAGTTCGTGTGGAACTTTTAGTGTTTCAGTTTATGGCTCTTTCCTCTAGTTGAAAAGGGGCCAACCACTCTTTTCCACTGTTGAAAAGGGGCCAACCCCATCCTCCTCCCTTCCTCCTTTGAAGTATTTATAGACACTGATCAGGTCCCCCCTCAGCCTTCTCTTCTCTAGGCTGAACAGGCCCAGCTCTCTCAGTCTTTGCTCATAGGGCAGATGTTCCAGGCCCCTAATCATCCTTGTACTGTGCTGGCCCTGTGCTGGCCTCTCTCCAGCAGCTCCACATCCCTCTTGTACTGGGGAGCCCAGAACTGGACACCATCTCCAGGTGTGGCCTCACCAGGGCTGTGTATAGGGGGTTGATCACCTCCCTTGACCTGCTGGAGACGCTCTTCTTAATGCACCCCAGGATCCCATTGGCCTTCTTGGCCACCAGG
>JAUBOD010000363.1:107504-117519 GCA_032353885.1 Nothura maculosa | reverse complement strand
ATGGCAGCACAGCCCTCAGGGCTATCAGCTACTCCTCCCAGTTTGGTATCATCAGCAAACTTGCTGAGGGAGCACTCTATGCCTTCATGCAGGTTGTTAATGAATAAGTTCAACAGGACGGGACCAAGGACTGACCCTTGAGGGACACTGCTAAGTACAGGCCTCCAACTAGACTCTGTGCCACTGACTACCACTCTCTGCACCCAGCCAATTCCTAATCCACCTCCCTGATCACTCATCTATCCCGCACCTTCGTAGCTTGCCCAGGAGGATGCTGTGAGGGACGATGTCGAAAGCCTTGCTGACATCCAGATAGACCACATCCAGCGTTCTGCCCTCATCTATCCAGCTAGTCACTCCATCATAGAAGGTGATCAGGTTAGCCAAGAATGATTTCCCCTTAATGAATCCATGCTCCTGAGCATGATGCTAAGCACCTTCTTCTCCTCCTCATGTCTGGAGATAACAACCAGGGTGAGCTGTTCCATCACTTTTGTAGGGATGGAGATGAGGCCGTCCATCTGGAGGTAAGGATATCCATCTGTAAACTCAAATTCAGACAAACTATGACACAAAATTCAAAGATGGACAGCGATACACTATGTAAGAGTCTAGTTCTTATTGCAAACAAGAAACAGAACTGATACTTTAAAAATAGAAATCCAATTTTATTGTCCATATTACACAAGAAAGAAACTGATAGTAAGGCAGATAACATTTTTAATTCATTGTATGTTTAACACCACAAGAAAGCACAACTACCTGACTTTCTTGGTTTAGGTCTGCACAGGCAGATATTTGCTTTGGCCATTAAATTTATATCTTGGATTACTCAGTTAACCTCATGCTCGATAAAAATAGAGCAAATATCTCAGAAAACCTAGCTTAATTTCTTCTTTAAAAGAATAAAATAAAATCTATAAAGCGCGGTAATTCTATCCTTTAAAGCCAATGCACCTATAAACCTTGAATCATTTTCATATTTGAAAAGTTTTCATTTTCTGTCCTTCAAATTCTCCTTATTTTGCACATTTAACTCCCATGCCAAAGATTCACCCTGCTTTCTAAGTGAATCTTTAAGGGTAGACATCAATGAAGATTTGCCTGAAAGAATTTATATAGGAAAATAAATTCCTACATGTCATATTTAAGAAAGTAAGCTCTAGGGTACTGGAAGAGGTTTGATCATCTGGGGTCCTTTTGTCTATCAATAAAAATGTCATTTAAAACTCTCTGAAAAAAAAAGGTACAGAGAGATAAATATAAAATTTCACAAGTGAACATATTGATAACAATGTATAGCTCTCTTATAGCAGTTAGTTGTCACAGCCTTCTGCTTTTGTTCCTTGCTAAATACTCTGTCATTATAGATGACAAACATGATATTGTGCTAACCATTTACAAGATACACTTTGTTCCCACTGTTAACAGACTATGGAACTTTTATTTTTAAATGTTAAAAACTTAAGATTCCCCCCAAATTAGCCTACCAACATCAAGCATTTATCTCCAGCCCTTCACAGCATATCCTCATTGTCTGTTAGTCTTATACAGGTCAGTCCTTCTAGTTCCTAAACTGAAGGACTTCCCAATATCCTTTCTTGAGCTGAGTAATCTGTTCTTTCTCTTTTTCCTCAAAACAATATGACTAAATTTGTGGTGTATTCAAATTCTTTGTGCTCAATTTTATTCTAAATAATGTAAATCCTGGCCACATAAATAAGTAACATTTATCTTGTCAGTGAGAAGTGGTCCCCATCAATTATCTGCACTTGTCTCATGAGTTGCTCATCTTGATCTTTTGTGCACACTACGCAACAGAATGCTCCAACGGTTGTCTGAAAATTCAGAAAGGAAAAATAGTTTTTATTATCAAAAAATTAGATCTCTGCCTCCAAATAATAATTAAGATGAGAACATTTTTATAACACCAGTGATAATTACCTAATTATCTGCTTTACAGCTGGCTAAAATATAATAGATATTTTTGATAAACCACTGACTTCTATTAGAGTTTCATTTCTATTTCTAACAATTGAATTTTTGTAAACTTGAATTTTGTGCTAGCGAACTGCAACTATTATTTAATATATGAATGATATATGATATATTTCTTATCCTCATGACTGTTATTAATACCATGTGCAAGTGTATCAAAGTTAGGTGCATACATGCTCTAAGTAAGTGCTAAGGTCTCCAGAGTATGAGCAAGCTTCATAAAAAGAGTTTTTGTTTTGTTTTTTTTTCATAGCATAAGTTTGTTTCCAAATGTGGACTCTTTTGTGCAGCATAGTTTCCAGATATGATTCTCTGTCTTCAGCTGATCTCCAATTGTTCAGATCTCCAATGCTTTAATCACTTTGTATGTTCGCTTTTCATAGGTATGTGATCTATGTGTTGAAGCAAATAACATGAGGGACTACACAGAGCGTATTCTGCTGCAGTCATCCTTTCTCCAAAGACAAAACAGAGCACAGAGAAGTTGGATATCCTCACTAACCCATTCTCCTCTCATGGTTCTGTAATGGCTGCCCTTCACAAGATCAGGTCTCTATCCTTATTTTGTTGTCTTTTCTCAAAACTAGTTCTCCAGTTCCTCAGTGTGTTCAGAATTCCTTCTTACTTTTTTCCTCTCAGTTTTGTCTCTATTGAGACAGAATTTCAGTCTAGACTGAAATTACTGAAGTTGCCCTCTTCTTTTGTGCTCTGGAGATAAAATTATTCAGGAAAGAAATCATACTGGATATGGACTCTGGCTTAGAAATGGAAATGGAAATGAATGACTGACTGTATACTTTCAATATTAGAATTTTTGTATTCCAAATTCCATAAGTCTTTTTTTTTGATTAAATACATAAATCAAACAAAACACAGAGTAGATAATCTACTGTTATCTTGAAAGTAAAAAACCTGATAGCTTGATTTTAATTATGGTATAATTTTAAGCATTATTTGGAGAGATGCTCACTTTCCACTTTTTCAGTTATTTATTGGTGTATAAATATGAAAGTGAGAAAGGGAAAATCATAACAAATATATATCCACCACTAGGAAGGACAGGCCTTTTATCAGAGTATGAAAGTGCAAAGGGCAATATAAATCTTTGTTATTTTCCTAATAAGAAAGGAAAGTGAACATAAAAGTGTTGGGAATATTTTCCTGACCATCAAAAAATCCCTCGTTCACCAGTTTTCCGTAGGATTGTTTGACATACTACACACATCACTTTGTATATTGAAAAATAATAGGAAAGACTGAATATCATAAACTGGTTTGTATATGATTGTGGGAAAAAAATAAAAAATCTGTCTGCTCTTTCCAACACCCTTTTTGTTGTCAGGTTTTTGCTTAGCTTTGTCCTTACAGAAAGGGAAAAGTATTCAGATTTTCTTGGCTAATACTATGTAAACAGCTCAAGTGCAACACAATGGCAGTTTCTCTACTACTTTCCTTCTTCCTGCTGCTATTTTAAAACCTTTAAAAATGAATATGCAAGTATTATATTTTTATAACATAACTAGATGCTAGTGTGATTTTACTGAAAAGATTTTGGAGTTTCAGTTTCATATCTGTAAGGAATTGTGAGGAAAATTAAAGACAGTGAGATATAATCAGTGAATGTAACATGTTCTAAATGCTAGTCAAGGAATTAAACTACTGACCTAGAAAATTGACTCCTGCTGATGGATACTGGAGTTGTGAAGGTTCTACAGAGAGTGGGAAAAGAATAAAAAATAAATAAATAAGAATTTATTTTACATTTTATCAAAAAGTGCTGTAGTTGTGATAGGCAAATTCGGACTAGTGTTGCATAAGGAGTACATCCATGATGCTTTCTCTACTGCGATCAACACATCTCAGCCTCCATACAATATAGATATTTTGTGTATTTTGCAAATATGTTTATGCTAATATAACTACATTGGTTTAGCAATGGCAGTGCTATCTCTTTCTGTACAGTACATTGACAAAAGAATTTTTCTATCTGCATAGTTATATAACTTCCCTGAGCCCCCATAGCTTAGTCCATAAAGCTCTCTTTTGTCAGTATAGCTGTGTCCACATGGTTTTTTTGCCTGATGTAGCTATTTTTAAAAAGCTATGTGATTTTTTCACACTCTTCTCTGACATAACTGTGTGGATAAATGATTGCAAAGTAGAAGAAGCATGTGCACACAATATATCTCTTGTCCCCGGCCTGCCTTTGCTAATTTAACTCTCCACAAATTAATAACTTAAGGATCACTGAGGAAGGGAAAAGGCATGGGAAGTTTACATCAGCATATCACTTTTACTTCCTGATATCATGAGATTATGAGACAGACAAATAAATGAAAGAGGAACACTTCATCACATTTCCTTTCTATTTATTTATCTATTTATTTATTTATTTATTTCTAGTGTGATCACATGAGAAGGCAAGAAGAATATATGCACGGGAAAAAGGAAACAAAGGAAATAAACAAAGGAAAAATAAATGTGTAAATATGAGGTCTAGGATATTCTGCTGATCTTATTTGGCTCCCAGCTTTGGCCAGCCAAGTTGACATTCAAAGACAATTTCAAATTTTTAGTCCCCAGGACTAGGTCCTTGAAATTGAATGCTCTGGTATATGCCATACATATATGACTAAATTGATTCTACTGCTTCTAACAGCAGAAGGGAATACAGTAGCACCTTGTCTTCAGTTCCTGAGCGATGACACAGATACTATTCTGTCTTTTTTTGATCCCTGCATGAAATAAATGGCAAGTGTCATGGAAGTACTCTCTCAAGTGTCCAATATTATATTTGTCTTTTTTTTATGTTTATCTGCCCCTTCATATCTTCTGCTGAGTGCCTTTATTCCCAGTGTTTGTGGGCTGAGTCACAGTGAGCAGCTGAAATGATTCTTTGGAGTGAATGAAAGTCATAGACACCAGTTTCTAGGACAGACTATGTCTCCCTAGGGGCACTTCTATTTTATTCAGAATGTTACTAAATAGCAAGTAGCTGAAAGAAAGTAAATACCTCTGCTCCTTGTATGTTGCTGCACAGAGTCTTCGCTCCATTTTTGCTTTTCCGCCTCTCATCCAACCATACCTAAATTTCTCTCAAGGGGGTCAGTGAATCTGCTAAAGAAGTCAAAATATCAAAAAACAGGAGTTATAATCCAGATAAGGTTTTGCTGATGCCCTAGATAAAACTTCATCTTATTTTGACAGAAAAAAAAATCAACTTCAGAATTTTTAGAAGGAAACTGAATGATATGTATTCACATAAAATATATTTTTGTATAAGTCAGGCAGCTAGGAAATCACCCACATCAACACAAACAGTTGTTCTATGTTAATCACACTCTTTGGACTATCTGTCCAGCCTGGGGCAGAAGGAAGAAGCCTGGGGCAGAAACATGCATTATCATATTTATTCATCAGAGCTGATTTACCTCTCAATAAAGGCCCATTATAAATGTGTGTGTCATGAACAAAATAGGTTAAAGAATAGCAACTGGAAGAAGAAATAAGGCATCATGAAAGAGATTTTAAAATGCTGCATTTTGCATATTATATGTAGCTCTTACAAAGTACAAATACAATAACCCTGAAAAGATGAGTTTAGAATTAGAAGTAATTTTTTTCCATGCTGAGAAAAGAGTGGAAGAAAAGTTAAGAAAAACAGGCCTTTAAATACAAAAAAAAAGAAAAAAAGAAAAATATTATGACTATTTGTAGTTCTCTACTCATATTAAAGTAACTGAAGTGAATTTCCAGTGCATTACCAAAGTTATACAATTCTACTGCAGTTACTGTAAATGTGTCCATTGGCCATTGGATCAGACTTGAGCTATAGGAATGCTTCCAAAGAAAATAGCTTGAGCTTGTTGCTATTTTATATCAACCAATATGCCTAGGTAAGCTGACTAAAAAATGTTCTGGACTTATTTGACCATAGAAAGCATGCAGTTGCTTTCTGCAACACAGATGGGAGCTTATGATACTATGATACTGACCTCACCATCATGATCGTCACTGGTTGTCTTCTAAGCTGGTAGCTGGATAGAAGAGAAATGTAATGGACAAAGCCTTTGCTCAAGTGGAAAAGATCAATTAAAAAATGTTAATTTCCTTATCTGCGGATTGTTGAAAAATAACAATGTGTAAAATTAGTAAGTATGTGGAGGACTATTTGTTGCTATTTAAAATCGCAGCCATAATGCATCATAATTGGGACCTGCAGCTATTAATACAATATACTAATTTAAGCATTGTGCTGAAGTACTGTTACTATTCTTAAGTGCAAGGAAAAGAGAAAAATGACTAATAAGAGTTAAAATGCTGTTCATAGTTGTAGTGGTCTTACAACATCTATTACATTAGTGTATTAGTAGTGGAAAATCTTTCTTTTAATCCATCTGAAATAGTGGGTGATTTATTATGTTCTCTGACACAACACATATAATACTTGCTTTCTTGCTCATCCATTTAAAAATGACTTCAGAAGAGATATTTCTAAAATTGTCATTTCCTTCCACTCTCTGTAAACTGTTTTAGATGAGGTCAGGAAAGAGCTGATGCCAATTAACATTTTTTGAATTGTCTTTAACTAAACTGATGTCAGGCATGAAAAAAGTACCAGAGAACAATAGAACTTAGCAAGAAATATATGTTTTTCTGCACCCAAAGAAATCAACATAGACATCAACCCTTTGGTATGCCTGGGCAGTAGATATAAAGTATTTGAGGAGATTATTCAGTGTCTGGGACTTTCCCTTCTTTTTCTCTATTTGTTTGTTAGTTTTTGCTGATAATAAGGACAGCCATCACTAATTTTTTTTGCCAGACCGATTTCATGGTAATTTCTTTGGCAGATTTTAGGCTTAAAACAACTGTCCATTAGGGATAGCCAGAAGAGACACTTCAGATATAAACTCCCAAAGTGGCAATTATCTTAGTCCTCTATTGTTGGTCAAGGCTGTACCTGACCACTGATCTTGTGCTAAAATTCACTACGCCACTACCTGTTTGCATAGCTGTCCAAGTCTTCCCTCATTCAATTACTTCATATATCCTTTTCAATTTCTATGCAAAATAAGCCTATCCCTTAATTTAGCATGCAAGATTCTTTTGTATTTAAGGACTCTGTTAAGGATGCGCATGTGCAATATCTAATCATTTATGTTGCAGGTAGCATTTCCAAATTCTTCAAAATAAATTATTAGAACTAAAAAATAGGTCACAACCTTGGCAACCATGCGATGTGAGACAATGTAATCTTCTAGCACCCTGGTTGTCATGGAAACTGACAATATTGGATTTCTCCTTCAATGCAACCTGTATTTTATGCATAAATTATTAGCATATTAAATCTGAGGCACTTACACTTCAAAGCAAGCCACCCATATGTTTTATAGGTGCTCACAAATAACTTAAACTTATTCTTATTAGCATTCAGGAGATGGTTTAGCAGCTGGTGACTGTCAGAAGAAGAATTTCTAGCTGAAAGTAGAGACCATTTTTTAAGCTGAAATCCTTTCAGGCTCCATCAGTTTTGGTTTGTGACCCCACAATACATTGATAATTGTAATGAATGTCTGTTTGTTTTGCTTTCATGATCTATCCTAAGTCTTCTCACAGTTCAAAAGTTGATGCAAAAAAAACCAAACAAACAAACAAAAAAAAACACTTGTCAGATATATTCTTTTGCTCCCTCTTTCACATTTATGTATCCTCTACCCCTCATCCAAGCAGCTGCTGTTAAGCACTTGAGCACAGGGACTAGTGCTTAGGTTTCTCACAGGTCTGCTGAATTCTCACATCACCCAACAAAGATTTCCCTTTCTTGTTGGTTTCCTTTATGTTTTCTGAAAATACTTTTGTATTTACTGCAGTCTGCAGCTGTATATGCAAAAACTACTGTGATCTGGGAAATATCCAGTGGGAAGAAATGAGACCATTAACCCGTGGCCAAAGAACTTCTGTCATACAGTATACAATCTAAGATGACATCCATGTTTCTTTCTCCTGAAAAGAATATCTTGCTCTTCTGTGAATCATTTAAAAAGTTTGAAACTTGAGTACACAGGACTGAAAAATGTAATAATTTTCATCTTTAGACATTTGAAAAGAGATAAGGTGACAGCTCATCCCTTTTTCTTTCCTGGAAAACCTTAGCATGGAAAAGAATATCTCATGACCTGGAATTTATTTCTCACGGTACTCACAACTCAGTTTGGCTTTCCAGTGAGACCTATCCTTTCCATTTTTCATGGGATTCCGATTTATTTGCAAGGATTCAGATTTATCTGTGCATCAAAGAGCATAACAGGAGATAGAGGAGGGGTCACCTTGAACCCAAGACACAACATGAATGCCCTTCTTAAGAGTAGAAAGGAATTTATACTAAATTTATACTAAATATTTTTATGAAATTATGTGGATTCTGGTCAGCTGGTTGAAAAGTATGAATTATTATGAAATTGAAGGAGCAGTATAGTTACATAATAATATATAATTCCATATTTTAAAAGTGCTACATGCCGCTTCTTTCTTCATGTCACCTATTGCTAAGTATTTTGGACACATTATCACAGGAACTACCCCAAACAGATCCTATTTGTCCTGGTCCTACTGAAGTCAGTGGGAAGCTTCTGTTCTCAGTGACTATGTTTTTGCAAGTTTCATCAAGCCTTCTATTACTCCACCACAGTGAAGTATGAAAAAAATTTGTGCTAACCAGAATAAACCCTTCTTGCCTATAGCTATTGTTCTTAAAAAAAAAAAAAAATATATTGTTGACCGTTAGGACAAGACAAATGACCTTGCACTTTACCCAGGAAATATTTTTCGTAACTTCTGCTCATCTCTCTATATAATGTTACATATTAAGATCTAGTAAGGGGTTCCCTGTGGAATGTGGGAAGGAGTTCTCCCTCCACTGAATACAATGAGTCTCTTTCAATTCTGTATCTGAACTGTTTTTTTTTCTCTTCTTCTTATGATAAATTGGTTCTTTGAAACAGTTAAATAGCTTAGTTCTTTTACAAACAATTTTGTTCTTCTACAAATTATTTATTTTGCAAATACTATTCAGCTGTTTCAAAGCTGTATTTATAAAAGAACTAAAAGCTATTCATATATTTTACTCAATGAGAAGAAATGAGTGTGTCTTTTTGTCTCTAAAAGGTCTGATCTATGCAGACGGTACATGACCATACTACATTTATTTTATAAAATTCCAGGATATCTTTACAATGCTATAATATGCAGAAGAAACTCTGTAGACATTGTGTTAATGATGTGTTTTTCCTATAATATCTGGATTTTGGTGATATTAATTTTTCTAATTTAACTAATAAATTGGATCTAATAAAGTGGAAAAGGCTTTTACTACAGAATCATCACAACAGCTGTGATCCAGAAAGGTGCAAGTAGGTCTTTTGTGGTAAGCTTTAGAAATGGGCAAGGAGATTTTGAAGTCAGACTTTAAGCTATAGTTTTCTAAGTGTTTAAGCAACAAAATCACTATTTTAGAAGATTGTCTTGATAGAAATCCGTTGGCTACAGAAAAATCAAAAATGATTTGGATCTGTCAGGTGGCTTCTGCCCTCAACTTCACAATAGCTTGTGAAAATAGTTCTAGAACATTAAATAAGCTTTCTAAGAATAGCCAACTCATGAAAGTTTCCTACAATTTCTATATTTGAATGACAGAATATGCAATATCTGATGTTAAGCCAGGTTGTAATCATAGAGTTCCATCTGCTAAAATATATCCTGAATTAGTTTATGCTTTTGATAGCAGATATTTGCATCTTAAAACTTGCTTGGAGTTCCTTCAGAACTTTATAGGGTCATAGAATGTTTAAGATTGGAAGGGACCTCCAGACGTCATCTAGTCCAACCCCCCTGTACACGCAGGGTCATCGAGAGCATGTGGCTCAGGGCTGCACCCAAGAAGGTTTTAAAGATCTCCAAAGAAGGAGACTCCACAACCTCTCTGGGCAGCCTGTTCCAGTGCTCTGTCACCCTCACA
>JAUBOD010000363.1:80338-107404 GCA_032353885.1 Nothura maculosa | reverse complement strand
TCACCTCTCTTGACTTGCTGGAGACGCTCTTCTTAATGCACCCCAGGATCCCATTGGCCTTCTTGGCCACCAGGGCATGCTGCTGTCTCATGGTCAACTTGTCGTCCACCATGACACCCAGGTGTCGTGGTGGACAACTCTGCGGGGCTGCTCGTCAGCAGGTCAACCCCTAATCTGTACTGGTGTCCAGGGTTTTTCCTCCCCAAGTGCAGGACCCTGAACTTGCTCTTGTTGAACTTCATTAGATTTCTCACCATCTAGTTGTCCAGTCTTTCCAGGTCCCTCTGGATGCCAGCACAGCCCTCAGGGCTGTCAGCTACTCCTCCCAGTTTGGTATCGTCAGCAAACTTGCTGAGGGAACACTCCATGCCTTCATCCAGATTGTCAATGAATAAGCTGAACAGGACAGGACTGACCCCTGGGGGACACTGCTAAGTACAGGCCTCCAACTAGACTCTGTGCCACTGACTGCCATTCTCTGCACCCAGCCAATTCCTAATCCACCTCCCCATCCACTCATCTATCCCACACCTTCGTAGCTTGCCCAGGAGGATGCTGTGAGGGACGATGTCAAAAGCTTTGCTGAAGTCCAGATAGACCACATCCACCGCTCTGCCCTCATCTATCCAGTTAATCACTCCTTCATAGAATGTGATCAGGTTCGTCAAGCATGATTTCCCCTTGGTGAATCCATGCTGGCTATTCCTGAGCACCTTCTTCTCCTCCATGTGTCAAACTTGGAAAAAAAGAAACAGAAACAGACATCAAATATGCCTTTTGTTCAAATGACATTTATGGTAGTTAATGCACTCAGCCCGGTTAAAATACCTCTCTGTTCCGTCTACATGAGTCATTAATAATAAGAGACAGTTTGATGTCTTATTCTCAACTAGTACTGATTTTTGATGCATTCTGTTTTTTAAGGATTTTTTTTGGCTGTGAATATTTAGTCCACATTCCTCACAGAAAGTCCGAGGTGTTCCCAGGCTTCTTCAGGTTTCCCATGAAGGAGCTGCTCTTTAGAGAAAGCTTAGTTTGTTTTAAGCAAAGATTCACCTGGACTGGGCTTCTAGTCAGTTTGATCAGCTTCTGGAACATCTTATCCCTTTGATGATAAGTTATTTAGGGAGCTCTCACTAGGATAGGATTCTGCAACCTAGTTGCTCTTTGAAATTCTGTCCACCATTAGAAATACCAAATTTAGCCTGCTATAGGCTTTGTCAATAGCAGGGACTCTTGTTCCTAAACTGGTAATTGGTTGACTTGCTTGTCCAGCTGTCCTTGCTCCCATCCAGCACACATTCCTCTCTAGAGAGCCCAGAAAACCTCAGTGGGCATTGCAGCTATCAGTTACATGTAAAGATGTAACTGTGTCCTGTGTCCTGGATGCCAGACGTTTCCTTCCAGTCCATTTTCTTAGTAACCAGCCTGTGGTTTTCAGTCTCTGATCTTTGTTCCGAGTCATCCTGGAAATGCCTGCGTGGGACAGGCATTTAACTTTAAAAGAGATGAGAGCTTTATCATTTCCTAAACTCAACATAGGGAAAGCAACCTCTAGGCTATTAGCCAGGCTACTGTGGTTTTATACTTCTTGAGATGTTTCTTAGTTAGGTTAGTGTGTAGCTTTTTCATTGTAAGTCTCTTTATATTTAATCTCCATAGCAAGTAATCCATCTTAAACAAACATACATAGGCACAGATTGTAGTCATAAGAAAATAATATATTTTTTCTTCCCAGATATTCCACAATAAGTTTTAAACCCCTCTTCTTTGTCTTTTTTTTTTTTTTTCTCAGTACTCACCAGAGAGCCTGGTGCAGAGCCAGAGCAAAGAGGATTAATCTTCAGGTGTAACCAACAAAAAATTAGAAATGGATAAAGCACAATGCATTAACAGGGATTTTCACTAAATCCAGTCTCACATTTTATTCAGCTACACTTAGACTACATAACTGATTTTGCTACATTGTTGCAAAAGATACTTCAATGCATTTTGGAGGGAGAAAATTTCAGTTTCATTTGCTTTTAACGATCTGAGAAGCTGATATTCCCTTCCACATAGCAGTATATAGGTCCTCATACATTTCTGTGTTGTTTGTGTGCATGCCTAGCCCTGATTCTAAAAAGAAAACAGAAGAGAGAAAGTTAACAGTCAAACTCTGAAACTCCTACACCTGAACAGGGAAGACAAAATAAAACAGTATTAGGAAAAAGCTGTATAGACATCAGCAGAGGGATTTTGGGTGCAGATATATTTTCTTACCAGTTTTCTAATATCTCATGCTAAATTCTGTTTTGATCTGTTTTGTTATGTTATGTTTTATTTTAATCTGGATTTTTGTATAACACACAGGACATGCAATTCATCTTGATGTGTTTTCAGCACTGAAGAAATCTAGGCAAGCATAATGACTTACCTTTAGCTGCTCAAGCTTGAGACAGTAAGCCACTACTTACAAGCTTGGCTTAATCTCAAGCTTCCCTTGCTTAAGAGAGACAAACACAAAAATTTCCATGTTAGAAATTCCATTAAGTCATACCTGCAAGTAAGGTGCCAACTCTGAGACATAAGCAGAGCATTTTTGCAAGGCTAGGGATGGGTTTTTGTGAGATTTTCTGTTCTTGAAATTGAACTGGATGAATTCATATTTACAAATACTTCAGATCCTGACACTAAAATGATATCTAAGTCATCTGTCCCTTTTTATGCTATGACACACTTCTTCCACCAGATGGTATGCAATAAAAGCAGGAAACACATGCTTGTTTGCTGCTATACAGGTAAAAGAAATCAAGCAACAATAAGCAAACAGTAACTGTGGAATAGACCACCATATCCTGGGCTCTTTCAACTACAAGATGAATTAGAAGAGATCTGGTCAGTGTTTTCAGATATTTGAGTAACAGCCACTAGTGAGGCACATATAGTCACATGCTACCTATGCTACTACATATTGAAAATATGCTATTGTATTTCCTATTCTGTGGCTCAGTAGTTGTAAACAAAAGTAATTATTATCAGGATATGCATTTTCTGTCAATTCTCTTAAGAAAAACCATTTATTCCACTTATCCTGCTGTAACCAGATAAATGAAATTGTCTCCCCAATGTGTAAATTTTTTCTCCTGCCTTGTTAGTGCTGTCTTGTACATGAAGTACTCATTTAGTTGCAAAAACCAATTACCATCCCTGTCTGGATACATTAAGAATTTTCCTACAAGTCTTTTTCTCTCTATCACATTTTAAGCAACACCGTACATGAATTATTCATATTGCCCATCTTGCAGGCAGGTTTTTTATTATTAAATTTGATCATAATAATAGTTATTACCACAGTCATGGCAGTTTTATGAATATTCTTCAATGCCATTACCTGGAAAGATTTCAATCAAGACATATAAAAGATGCAAATCAATTTCCATAATAAAATTAAACTGTACCATCTACTCTTTCATCCCTGCATTAGAGTTGATTGACAACTTATACCTGATAGTTGCAGCTGATAACTTGCAGGTAAAGTAATGGAGAATGGCAGATTCTCTTGCTCTAGTATTCTAAGAAATTCAATATTTTCTTTCCTTGTCAGTAGTTAAGGTTCATGTCTTGATACAAACATAGTGTTTAAGATGCAAACATTCAGTTTACAAATTTTCCTCTTGAACAAGACAATTATTTTCCTCCAGCAACATCAGATTTTCCTGTTACTAGCTAAAGATGGTGCAGAATAAACCCTGGTAATGAAATATTCTCATTTGTTATGCTCTGAGTAATATTGCTTTCCCCAAAGGAATTTTTCCCAAGGGAATTGTTTTACAGGTTCCCTATCCCAACATCCTTAGTTTCTATTTCTATTGATATTTTAAATATTTACCCCCTTCTTGTTTTAGTCCTGTGTGTTTTAAATATCAACTGATGGTTCCTTGCATCCCTTTATGTGTGCACTTTCTAGGATGTTCCTATGAAGATTTAATTTCTTCTTTTGTTTCACTATTGTGTTTCTCATTTACCATTACTTGGTGCTTCAGGTTAAGGATGTATTCTACAACAAAAACGTAGTATTCATTAGAACCGAAATTAGCTTCTATATGTTTTTTGCCTGTTCTCTGAAGATAGATTTAAATATCAGTCTTAATAACAATTTCAAATCATCACACTTGACTTCAGATCCAGACTTGTATTTGTTGAAAAGTTGAGCAATGTATTCATCTTGGTGATGTTGGTCCAGAATGATACCAGAGTGATTGAAATCAAAATATAACATTATTAAAAGGCATAAATGGGCCTTCACTTTTCAAGTAAGTATTAAGAAGGCCAAACAATACAAACTGTCATTCAACATTAATACCTTGGGAAATAAAGCCTAGAGAAGAGAAGATTGAAAGGGGATCCTATTAATATGCGCAAATATCTGAGGGGAGAATGCAAAGAGGATGAGGCCAAACTCTTCTCGGTGGTGGCCAGTGACAGAGCAAGGGGTAATGAGTACAAATTGAAACATGAAAAGTTCCATCTCCATGTGAGGAAGAACTTCTTTACTGTGCAGGTGACAGAGCACTGCAACAGGCTGCCAAGGAGGTTGTGGAGTCTCCTTCTCTGGAGATCTTCCAAACCCGCCTGGATGTGAACCTACACAGTGTGCTCTAGGTATCTCTGTTTGTGCAGGGGGGTTGGACAAGGTGATTGCTAGCAGTCCCTTCCAGCTTCAACCATTCTGTGATTCTGTGATTCTGTAAAAGGATCACCATTTAGTGTTTAAGAACTTTTGTGATTTAAGATTTGTTGATTCTACACAATATGTAATTGCTAGTGTTCACCTTGAAGTTTCTGTTCATAGTACACTCCTGGAGTAGAGACTTCTTGTGTTCCAGTTTGAAATTCTTGTACTCCTAAGAACTTCCCTTTTTTATGTTCAAAAACACTTTAAAGATATATTACATCCCACTTAAAGAAACTAAATCATGTAAGACATTATGTAATTCAATATATTAGAGCAAGGATTCAGAATTAATGAATGAATTATAATTTTTCCAAAATCAATTTTTTAGTCTTTCTCGGGTCATATTAGGACTATTACAGTGATTTTTGTTTGTTCGTTTGTTTTTGTTTTTTTTTTTAAGGTGCATGATGAAAAGTGAAATAAACCATGAATTATTCCGTATAAATATATATATATATATATATATATATTCTATTTTCTGATATATTTAGGGGTAGTCTAGATTGCCTTTTAAATTATTCACTGTTTTTTAATGTCACTTGCATATTTTTTGCATCTACCAGAATCATTTTCTGCTAAGAATTAACTGTTCTCTCCATCTGCAGCAGAAACTTAAAATTTGTAAATTTTTTTTTCAGACAATATATATCTAAGTCTTAACCACATATAATGGAGTCCTTATTTCTATATTCTTAAATCTACTCTCCTAGGACTATTATATTAACTAAGGCCATTACATTAACTTTGTCATTGCATCATGTTTTTAAAATAATTTTAATAATGATTATATGGGGTCACCACAGTACTCGATGTCTAAAGCAGACACTAAAGCATTTAAAACAAATGTTATCAATCTCTTATGGAAAAAGTCATACATATAGATCACTAGAAATTCTGAGGCACACGGGATGGAATTTTCTAAAATGCTGGAAGCCCATTTGGATCCCATAATTCAAAGGTCTCATTGTCTTTGAAAGAAAAGAAGCCCCTGACAAATAAGCTCTGCCTGATCTTACTGTGTCATTTTAAGAATTCTGCTGAAAGTGACCATCTCTGCAGAAGAACTGGTGGAAAAAAATATGTGCGCTTGACATTTAAGTTTAAAGGCTACTGCATTAGCTTAATAGCACGTGGGAAATGGGGAAAGGTGCCAATATGTGTGTTGAACTGGTTAGTTTGCTTGGATATATTCCACTCCATTTACTCTGTCAGAAGAATGGTGATGGCTGGCAGACATTTAATATTAAAAATGTAGGTTAGAAATGTTCTAAATTGCTGTCGTAGCTTACTTAGCCATTGAGCCAGAACTCAAGAGCTTAGACTTCGGAAACTCCATCAATGATGACTAGGGTGGTCTTTATGTCATTTTTGATATGTCTAATGTAAGTAAAGGATAACACTTTTGTTCACCCTGCAATACTTCAGTGTTCAGGCTCCTTTCTCCACAGGTGTACAGGGGCAACGCCAGAGAGACTGTAGGAAAGTCACTAAGCATCCTTTCAAATTCTGTCTTTTCCTATCTCCCTGGTCTCCGGCCATTTTATCTCTATTAATGACGATACCCTTGTGTTGCCACCTGTTTCACTGTGGTGCAAGGTGAAAAAGAGAAGACTGCTCCTTGGTGTTCCTTATCATTTTGTCTAGTAAAATATGCAAGCCTTTGCCACTTCAAGAGGTAAGAGAAGGATTACCATGAAGGGAAATGTCTTCAATCTCTACTAACTTGTTTTGTTTCTCATGATTCATTTCTTATACCTTCTGCTCAGATATACATTGAATCTTTTTATTTTTTTGATCTTTATCTATCTTGCCATGATTCTTTTTTTCAGTATTTTATTCAATACACCTCAAAACTTTCTGGAAGAAGATGTATATGTTTATTGTAAGAAGCACAGTTGTTAAGGCTCTGAAAACATCACAGTCCATTTCTATAGCAGTTCCTTTGCCATTGTTGCTTTTTTCACACATACGATTTCTTTTAAATTTACTTTCCAGTCAATCATTTTTTTGTTTTTAATATTGACATTCATTTTTAGTGCCAATGAAGGGTAACAAGCTCTCTAATTAAGATGTATTTTAGAACACAGATATCTCTACCATTTTACATGAGAAATGGAAAGAAAAAAAACTGTATGCAAGAGAACTTTCTTCTGGTTCACTCTCAGAAGTCTAGTGGAATTTGTACTGTGATACTGTTATCTTATATGAGCAAGAATTTTGAAAATCGCTGCTTGGGAACTTTATGTGGATTTAGACATAAATATACCAAAAATGCAGTAAAATTATTAGCAGGTTATATTCGGTGTACAAAAGAAGACACCGTGAATGCTAGGTTCTCCAATTATTATTTTGTTTTTGCTTTGATTGTTTGTAGAAAGTACAGCATGAATGCTCAGTGGAGCATTTACCATGAATATGCATTTAGTGGATTGGGAGAGAAGCAATGAACCACGTTGCTATCAGGTGGTTGCCCTTCACAAGGTTCCTATCCACTTTCCTCTTATTCAGTGTGAAATACTGAGGCGAGAGTACAGAAAGACAGACATATGAATGTACAAACTGAAGATTTTCTGAATGCTACCTTCATATATAATTGCACAATTATTGACAAGAACTGTAGAACCATACCATGACAAAGATTCAATTGATTTTTTTCAAAATAAGCAAGCTTCCTTTTCTCCTTTTTAATTCTGCTGGATTTATGGAATCAGATTGCTGAGGTCAGTAAAGCTAGAAGGTAAATGTAAGTCTAACTTGCAGGTCATCATTGGAATAAGGGATAAGCAAGGAAAATTGCTAATGAATGTTGTTTAGGAAAGCTTATAATGACACTTAAGGAAGAGTGCACATATCAGCACACCATCTCCTTCACTGAACAGTAGTTCTTTGACAGGACAAGATTACAATCTATTAGCATCTGATTTTTCTAAAATTGAAGTTGTAAAGCTACCTACTTACACTACCTAAGTGGAATATATAACAAGAGTCAATTGAGAGAAGGGTGCTTCGTTCTCTCTGCTAGACTTTGTACATTCTGAATTCTTCTTCAAATTCTAAAAGTGCTGACAGCTATTGTCTAAACTAAAGGTATACTTTGTTTCATTTAGAGCATGCAAGCTCATATTCCATGTAAAAGAGAATTATCAATGGTAGCTATTCAGAGATCAGCCAATTTCTTCCCTGTCCCACTCCACATTATTGCAGCTTCATTGGAAATCTGTCAAGTCCACATCTGTCACAAAGAATTCCTTTCCAAAAATCATTCAGAAATCATTGGTAATTTACTTTTCTTCATAAATGAATTTGTTCATTTCCATCCAGGAAACCTAAATTTGAATAAAATCAATGAATTTCCCAACAGTTATTCTTAACTGTCTTGTCTAAAAAGGGCAAATTCTAACTGCAGATCTGCATGGAGTATATTATTCCTGTAAGACGCAGACCCTAACACCTTTGTTGTTTTCACAGATTCTTAATTCACAGAACTTCTCTTCTGTTACCACAGAACTTAATTCATTTGAAACTATTTCAAATAGTGATTTTTCAAATAGCCTCTTCTCAGCGGTGGACAGCAAATGGCCACAAACTGAGGACTAGAGCAAACGGCCACAAACTGAGGCACCGAAAGTTCCACAGGAACTTAAGGAAGCATTTTTTGACTGTGAGGGTGACAGAGCACTGGAACAGGCTGCTCAGAGAGGTTGTGGATTCTCCTTCTTTGGAGATCTTTAAAACTCGCTTGGATGCAGCCCTGCACTCCGTGCTCTAAGTGACTCTACGTGTTCCGGGGGTTTGGACTAAATGACGTCTGGAGGTCCCTTCCAACCTTAAACATTCTATGATTATATGATTCTATTTCTTTTGTAAACTAAAAATAGGGAGGAGAAGTTAATCGTATATGTGACACTGGATTCTGATGAAATAGTACAACTAGCATCCTAAATTTTGCTGGGTTTGTCAAAATAGAATAATCACAGAAAAAAATGTTCTTTAACTGGAATTGCCTTGAGTTCAAAATTGGATTTTAAATTATGTTATTGTAATGTAACATTTTTTTCTCTGTTTGGTAAAACAGAGAATACACAGGTCTTCCGAGTTTCTGATCCATGCTTTAAAGGCATTACATCTTTTCCACAGTCCAGATTCTAACTATTGCCTTAAAAATATTTTCTCTATGTCAGCTAGTGGCAGAAGATAAGGAGGAGACTAAGTAGTTTGCTCATGAGTTCACTCTTGAATTGTGAATCATCTATATGGGATTTTTTCCAATATGTTGTTGAATATATTAACATTAAGCTCCATGTTTGCAGCTGCATTCCCTTTTCCTGACCTACTGTCATTGAGATTCCAAGCAGAGAGGGGCCTCCTGTACTTGCATGTCTGAGCTATTCCTTTTCACCCTGGTTTCTTTATTTCAGAGTCATTATTTCACTATTTCTATTAAAACTTGACATGACTAACAATATCATTTTCAGAGCTAGACTCATTTCTCATGAATGACAGATATCTCTTTCTGCCATGAATAGCATAAAAGAAGCAAAATTAGATATTTTGAAGAAGTTGTATGGTATCAAAAATTGCATTTTGCTTTATAATAGTAATGGTTTGTAGTTATCCATCAGTCTTCAAACACTAATCAATCTTAAGTTATTACAAGGTTTATAATGGACTGTGTCATTTGTACTTATCTTTATTGGAATTCATTCAAGTAGTGTGTTTTTTTTTAATTTAAAATCTCTAGCAGCTATTTTTTCACTCTGGCTTAATAACCAAGAAGATCTGCCCTCATCTTAAAATTGATTGACAATGATTATGTTTTTCTGCTCTTGCTATCCATTTCAGTGTTCCATTTTTCAAGTGGGCAAGGATCTCCCCTTTCGATAGATATCAAAGAAAAGCCTCAGAGAAATATTTTTTCAGATTATAAAGGGATTGAATTATAGAGGAATAAATGGAGTTTTATTTAATAAACCTGTTCTGATGGAAAATTATACTGGTCTCAAAAGGTGAAATAGTCTAAGGCCCTTACTCTAACCCTAACAAGCCTCTTACAACTAGTCTAGACAATGCAAAGGAAAGTGTTGAATTTCAGTTCCTGAATGCAAATGTTCGTCTTTGAGTCTATAGCTATAACCAATCCACAATAAATCTCATATGGATATAACATACATATTTGGAAGTGAGAAGAAGTATTCATCAGAGGAGAAAAGCTAACATCAGGTTATTGATTACACACTCTTCAGATATAGACATAGAAAGTACGGAATGTCAACGGAAAAAAAAAAAGACTTGAGTAGAACAGAAAAATAGGATATATTCATCTGTATTTTATGCTATAATGTAAAATCTAGATATGTGAAAAACAGAGTGCATTTTACCAGTGCTGATAATTGAGGTCCTAATGCTAACATTTAAAGGCATCATAACAACAAATGATTGATTGATTATGAGGAAGAATAAGCTTAATATTCCCTGTGTTTATGCTGCTGAGTGCAACATTAGCCAGTTCCTAAGTTTAGGTTAGCTGGCAGTTACTTCCTGACAGAGGTTTGTGCTTGCTAACTACCTATTGATGGTTTTGGTGGAGTTTAATCCAGTAGGAAGGATCAGAATATAAGAGCTAGATTTCATGTTGTAGAAAATGCAACCATAGTGAGGTGCTTCAGGACTGGGTACTTTACGAGCCTATCTTATATAGGAGGTTTTGTGTATCTAGAAAATAACATCTCTTTCTAAATCTCTTGCTTCTCAACTGAATATAGATCTTGAAATTGATTTTCTTATCTTCCAAGAGCCTTCCAAGTGTCAGTTATTTCTGGAGATGGTGTATTCCTGTCTGATAAATATTTAGTTACCTCAATAAAGTGTAAAGGTCCTGGCAGGATAAACTAGCAATGCTTCACTTCAGAGTTCTTCATGGCAAGTTGGATAAGACTTTTTTCTCTTTCATAAACAATGAATATTGTTCTATATTCATTTTATATTGTTCTATATTTCAAGCCAAAATAAGCGTGTTTGAAAATTTGTTTGGTACTTCTGGATTAAAGTCTTTATCATAATTAGTAGATCAAGTTTCTTTCATAGTTATTGCAATAATTGTTGCCTTTGCTGGAAAAAAAAGAAAGAAAAACAAAACAGCAACCTTTAAAGATTTTGTTTTATTGATTGCCACTGTTGTAGTTTTTAGTTATTCTTTTAGGAAACCATTAGTCAAAACACTATCATGCTCATGTCAAAGTAAATTCCCAGGTGAACCAGTGAACATGAGGTAGAGTGACTATCTGCATAAAAGGTGATGATAGAATTTTTTGCACCTTTTTGTTCAGTTTGTCAGATAAAATCATTTTTCACATGGTAAGCAGTTCCATTTTATTCATTTTCTTATTTGCTAAATCATTTTGTACATGTGTGTAGATGCATGAACAGAACACTTGATTTCTATAATCAATTCAGATAATAAGAGTCTATTTTCGAACCTTGAAGTATTGAAACAACTCTGAATTTATTGGGCTTTGAAATATTTTCCTGCTGAGCTGACTTGGCTTTGAACTTGACGTCTTCACAGATAGGCATATTTAATCAGATGCATTTTCATTTACTTTATTTCTTGAATTTTTATTGTGGAAATAAATCTAAATAATGATATCAATTTTCTTAGTGCAAAGATTAATGAGTGTCTCCAGGTTCTTTTGAACAGTCTTGTACTATGAAAGAACATTTTTCTCCAAATGAGAAAAGAAGATCTATTTTTTATATTTTTCTACTTTGAGGCAAGGTTACAACTATAAAATAAGTACAGGAAGGATAAAAAAAAAGAACAGAAACAAATAATCTGACAGAATAACCTGGTAATAATAGTTAAGAAAGAATGATCTTTCCCAACTGCCCATTGTGCTTGAGTTTAATGGTCCTGTAAAATAGATGTAGTAGATTTTATTTGGTAAGATTTGATAAGAAAAAAATTAGATAGCCATTATGTGAAACATTTGGAAAAATTCCATAATTGTTACAGCTTTCCTCCTCTGATAACAATATCATGTCTATCAGTTCTGCTTTCACAGGAAGGAAGGCTTGTTTTGATGTATTTTCCCTGAATGGTGGCTTCTTCTATTGGGATTCACAACTCACACCTCAGGAAATAAATATGATGCTGCTCTTTAGTCAGTCTACTCACATGGTACAGACTCAGTGTGAAGTAGTGACATACTGCAATGGCTTCAGTTCTCCTAACTCAGTTAAATGCTACTTGGATTAAAAGCTCAAAATTATAGAAAATGTTGCAGTTACTCTGATACATCTACCTCTCTCTCACCCTAAAGAATGGGAGAAGTTCTTCTGCAGTCACAGAAGACCAAAAGAATGATCAAATATATAAAATTCTTGCATGACTCTAGGAGACGTCATTGTTTCCATTAAAAAAGAAAGGAAGAGGAGTACCAGCATGACCAAGAAGTGGACATTGAGCAATGAATCTCCATGGACTTGCCTTGGGGAAGAGACTGTGGTAACTGAATTTGTATTTCTATATTTGAATGTCTATGTACTTGCTTTGAGGGAGAGACTGGGTGTAGCTGCATTTGTATTTCTGTATTTATTATTGATCTAAACTTAGATTAAACCGTTCAATTCTAAAATGTGTTGGTAAATTTTTTCTGCTATTCTATCAACTTTTTAGTATCCTGGGGCTTTTTACTTCCTAAGGTAGTCTGGCCCCACAAGACATACTCACATTTTTTATATAAATATGAATTATTTATTTACTAGAAATGCAAGATGTACTACAAAACTTGTAAAAGGATCTTATGATATCTCATATGATGTCTTATGATATCTCTAGCCCCATTTCATAAAACTAAAAGATTTAACTCAGGTTTGCACAGTGTAAGCATAAATTCCCATGTGTGTATTTTGATATGGCATAAATCTCTGATATTCACAGTTGGTATTTTTGTAAGGAAGCTTCCAATGGTTATGTTAAACTGTGATGCTTAGCTGCTTTGGACCCTGGGGAAAAATTCTGGTTATGCTGAGTGACTAGTGAACATCAAGCTGTTCTATCGAACACTGCTTATTGACAAATCTAGAGTACATTATTTTCACTTTAAGTCAGTTTAGACTTTAGATTTAGTGCTCTTAAAGCAGATTCATGATTATTTATTGCCTGTTATCCCTAGACATCATGTAAAACTATGAAATGAAAATTTACATCTTCAGGTTTTTCCACTCAAAACCCCTCACAATTTAATTCATTAATGTTGCAGCATATGTGCTTTCCCAATGAAACAAACTTCTGATTGCTTGTATAATGTATTTGAGGCCCCAAATTCCAAAGAATACATGGAACTTCTGTCTAGACCTAAATTGGCAACTCTGATTTTGAATCTTCATGTCTCTGCAAAATAAGCTGCAAATCTCATGAATTTATTTAGAATATAGTGTTATAATGACTTGCCAAAAGCATTTTTAGACCTGTGTTCCTAGACACAGTACATGGGAACATGGAAACAAACATGGGAAATATCACAAACAGAAAAAGGGATGGAAGTGGTAGTACCAAAAAAAAAAAAAAAAACTATTTAAAGCTTCTTGAGACTTGAGGAAGAGGGATTTTGTTTGTTTGTTTGTTTGTTTTCTATTTAATTGTGATTCATTTCCACATATTTTTAGAGTCTGTTTTAAGATTTAGTAAGGTTTGTATTTTGTATTAGTTTTGGATGTTGCATGGTCATTTACAGTTGGCTGACAATTACTGAGATAAACAACTGCTTAGCAAAATCGTAATAACAATTGAATAAAACGGAATAAAATGAGGCAGAACTGTAACATGCTCATAAATCAATACTAGTCAGGCTCCACATATGGAAAACGGCACAAGTTTGCCCCCTGCAGGAAGCTCTAATCCATTCATTCACCCACTACCTCTTCATTGTCACGAGAGCATCCTCATTTTTTAAAGCAATAAAATTACTCTATTCATTATAAAATTGACTCTTCAGCTTTATAATTTATAGTTATAATGAAATAAAAATATTTTCTGACAAGCTGCAGATAAGATAGATATCGAAAATGATCATTCTTTGACTAACTCTAGTTTTATATTGCTATATTGAACTTAAACTTCCATAGAGTTTATTGTTTTTTTTTCTAGTCAGTTTAACTTGTACTTATTTTGTTTTATATCTGCAGTAAAATATTAGCAAAATGATCTATAAATTTTCACGAAGTGAGGATTTTGTTCATATTTTTTATTAGGCAATTTTAAGGAAATATGTTCTGCACCATCTGTGTCTTTAACTGTTCTCTGGTCATTTTACTGAAGTCATAGGAGTCATCTCATGCCTTTTGTCTAGTATGATCTGGACATTTGTGCATTTATTTTATAGAAATGATGATTTTTGCTGCCTTCTGAATCCTCCTACAATTTTCTTCGCAGTTTGTTTCCATGTTTCCTGCACTTCACCAATATGCTTAATATATTATGCTAAGCTGTGAAGTACAGTTGGCTATAAAGTAATTTCATAACATTGTGTATTTTCCTAAGACACAAAAAAACTACTCTTTCTCTACTAACATGTGAACTATGCTAGTTGTATGTAAGTGCTCAACTATCAAAATCAGTTATTCATTGCCATATTTGAACATTTTTTCAATGCAGTTTTCTAAACATTTTTGAAATCACAGGAGAAAATCATAACATTCATATACATAGTTCGTATTTATAATATTTTACTGAAATTAAGATAATTATTACACTTACTATTTATAGCTGTAAAGCAAATTTGGGTGCACAAAACACAGATAATCAGAAAATATGGAGCCACTGACTTTCTTGAAGCAGCAAAAATTTATGTGATTTAACTGCTGGAGTAGGGCTCTGTTAATTTGCTGTTGAGGCTCTCCAGAGAAATGGATCTGCACATATGCATATGCAATGCTGAAAGTTGGGGTTATGCCTCTAAAAACCCTTGCTAAGTGAAACGACAACTTTTGAGTGATGTATTCTGTCAGAATTATTGTAATGAGTATTCAATGTGTGAGGATTTATCTAATGTTCTATCGTGTACTCTCAAGTGCTCTCTCTTGAGCTATTGCACCTTTAACAGTATTGCTCCTGTTTAGTACTGGGATAATAAAACACAAAGAAACCTCAAAAAATAATGTATGATAGAGTAGATGGCAGATGCTATCTACTAAATTATAGAGCATATAATTACTATTATATGCTAAATTACTGCTCACCGTATATCTTAATAAATTGGTAGGAACACTATTATATAGGCATAGCAAAGAAATGCCAAAGTTCTCTTTTGACTTTTTCTCTCGTGGTTTGCATGCTTCCCCATTGATATCTCTTATTAATGTAGAAATCTTCTTCATGGTTACACTCTTACCAGTTACAGTAATCTGCCTTCTCTCCAGCTAAATGTTCTCTGCTGTCATTTAAACAATTGTTTTACTTCATTTAGATCTCAACTGTTGGTGAGGTAAAGCACAATAAATTCCAGGTGCCCTATCTACCCCATAAATGATCTATGCCCTCCATGTTTGTGTGTGTGAGTGTGTGTGTAAGCCTGGTCTGAAGAGCCAATTGTGTCAATACATTCCTTAAAGACTGGAGGTAGCTTTTCTTGTGCTTATTCTTACCATACTCGATAACAGAGCTTCTTTAGCAAATAACTAATTTCTCAAATAGATGCGACTATTCTAGAACCACTTAGCTCTTTGCAAATTGTTGGTTCAATCAACAAGGTGAAATATATCTTTTTTTCTACACTTTTCATGATTCTAAGCAAACAGAAATTATTCCTGAGAATCATTGAATCATCAGGAATCTTTTGTACCTTGAGATAAGAAGGTCACTTTGTTTCATTCATATTTACTTTGAACCAGAAATATCTAAAAAAAATCTTGCAAAAAAAGATTCCTCTTCAATAGATTTAGTTCTTTGTTCATCAAGCATTGGATCCTTTTGTGGAGGCTAAAATACTGATTTCCTTTTAATTCAGTCATTGTTCTTTCTCTAACAATATTCTGAGTCATCTTATTTAAAAATTTATATATTGTTCATACATTTCACCTATATGAATTTTTGCTGGATATATGATAATCCAGTTAAAAACAGAATTCTACTTGGTCTCTCACTCCTGGAACTTTTAATTTTAGTGTTAGTACTAGAAGAAATATACTGACTCAGTCATTGCCATCCATTAACTAAACCATTACCACCCATTAACTAAAATCTTTTTGTTTTCTTATTGATTCAGACTTTACTTTACAGATTCACAAAATCACAGAATAGTGGAGGTTGGAATGGACCTCTACAGATTATCTAGTCCAATCTCTGATCAAGCAGAAACACATAGAGCACTTTGCACTGGAAAACTTGCTGCTTTAAAAGTGAAAAGCTTTTTTCTGTGAAGATTTTTATGAGGTATAGTTGTATCTGCTATGATGATTTTGGTCAACGTTACATATACACTGCTAGTGCTTCTGAAGTCTAACATGCACATGTATACACAGAAATATATCAGAATGTCTTGACTTCTGATGTTTTGATGCACTTTTTTTATGATTATTTCATGCTTCTATGTACCAGGCCTCATTTGAAACTTCTTAGTTTCCCTACCATATTGCATCAGAACAATTTTCACTCTTCTGAAACCTTAGTTTGAATTCAGTGATATCTTTCTGGAGTAAATTCTCATTAATTTGTAAATGATAAACACTTGGTGTGCCAGTAATTGTTCTCTAAATGACTTCTAGATTATTAGAACCTTTTCTGAGACCTGGTTAACCAGAAAAACGAATATCCTAGCTGCCTAGTCAACATTCTTTAGCCAAATTAAGCAGAAAAGCATAATTCATCATGTGCTTTGAACAAGCTGCTCTCAGTGCAAACATTACCTCATAGTTTTCTTTCTGCTGAGTCCCTTGGAAAAATAGTTAACTGCTTCAAACTTCTTGATTCAAATTTAACTATACCTGAGTGTTTTTAGACAATACTAAAGAATATTGAGATATTTTCTGTTCTATATTGACAGAAATCTCTCAAAAATTGCAAGCTGAAAATATTTTCCATGCTAGATAGTAGGAAAATATACCTAGAAAATAGAAGAACTTTGCATCATTATGACAGAAGTTTCTAAACACTGGAAAAATATATTTCTATATATTTACATTATTACCTGATTCTGCAGTATTGGAGAGGAGAACAATATATGTTTAAGAGAATTCAGTTTTAGTTCTTGAGTATGGAGAAAAATGTAGATTATATTGTCTTTACATTAAAAAATCTGATCTCGTATTCAGTGTAAAAATGGCTTCTTTATTGATATGGAAGCAATGACAGTTATCCTTTAAAATTATAGAATATTTTTCTCTCTGATTTGAATATTATTTTATATGTGTCATATTATAGGATGGCTTTTTTTATGCTCCAAGGGACCTATTATGTTAACATTCAAAAATACACAGTAATGAAAGTCTTATTAATATAACCATTGGTTGGAGAACTTTCCCATAATGTTAGATAAAAATATGTATTTGAGTACACTGCAGTACCTTCCAGTTATTAACCACAAGGTGGCTCAATAGGAGAGGGAAATGTACCTTTTAACACTAAATGCAAAGATGAAAAGGATATAGTTTCCCAAAAATAAAAAAGAAAAGTAGATTCTCAAAGAAGTGAGAATGAAGGGTTGACTTTATACTCTCCTCTGCCCTTTAATGCTTGGCTTCTTTTTCCCTTTCACTTTTTTTAGGAAACTTACTCCACAATAACTTCAAGGCAGCCATGGTTACTCTCCTTATGCCTCCTGAGGCTCTCAAAGCCCCTTATGACTTTTTCTGTATGTTGTGTGACAGCTTTTTCTGCTGTATACATCACCTCAGGGAACCACCTCTTCCCTGCAGTGTGCCTACTGTTCTCACACACCTCAGCAATGATAGCCTGGGAGAAGGTGGATGGTGAGATGTTACATTCCTATCTGGAGAAAAAAAGAGGTGAAGGGAGTGTGCTTGCTTTTTGCCCAGTGAGAAGCTGTCAAGGAATAGGGCCAGGAAAGAGAAATTTGACATGGAATACATGAGCAGCAGATGCAGCTTGAGAGGAAAAATTTGATAAAGGATAGGGATGTGGAAGGGAAAACCAGAGCTGACTGATTAGGCCCTAGAGTTATGAAAATCAACTCTTTCATCGTGTGGCTGAGTTTCTTATTCCTTCTGCATCTGGATTACCAGCTGCTGCCTGGAAGCACAGCTTTGCAGCACTAGAGAGAGCCAGAAAGCCTCCAGCAAGCACAGCACCAGCTCCCACTACCTTTCTGGAGCATCGTATGCTTCTGCTAGTCCAGATATTTAAAGTTCTGCTAGCCCTGGAGAGCATCCATGTCCTACTGATGCTGCCTCCTGCCTCCCATTTCCTGCCCTCTGAATTGCTTCCTTGATCCAGAGGTGCCATTATCATTCCTGCTCTGGCTGCCCTCCTAAGATACCTCCTGCCTCTGAAGACAGGAGGTCAAGCGGCTGCAGGGAAAGGCACATCTTTTGGTAATGAGGCAAGGAATGTTAGAAGAAAATAGAGTCTGACATACCTTGAGTTAAATTCAGAAAATTTGTTTCTCTTTCTGTTACCAATGACCATCCACTCCACAATTTCCAATCTCTAAAGAGTGGAAAGAGCCTCACAGAATTATAGGTGGAGATGGGAGAAACAGGACAGGTATAGTCCTGCCCCACCTGATTCCTGTGAGGTTGCCAACCTCTAAACAGGATGGCCCACCCGATATCAATCAGCTACCTCCATATGATGCAACTATGACACAGGAAACTGTGCATGTTAAGGCACATATATAGATAAGTAAGCTTGACCTGTGGCTGATGTATCTGAACATGAAAAACTACAGGACAGGGCAAATAGCACAGTGAGAAACTAGCAAAAGTTACAGATAGTGCTGTGACAGATGGCTGGATTTTACAGATAATGATGATATATTCATTTTCATGTGACAAATTTGAAGTGGAATTAGCTGGAGATCAGTGCCAAAGGTCTATGAGGCTATAGACTGAAGAGTTCATAGGTCTAGGACATCTACTAGACAGATCCATGACTGAGATTTGCAATCTGTGAATGCAATCTTTGCACTTGCAATCTTTGAGTGAGGCTAACCATCTAAGACACGACTTTGCAAGGGTCTTCTGCAGAAAAAGGACTGCACACTCCTGCTTTTTCATATTTTGCACTGGTACTCCAACACAGAAGCATAAATGAGCTACTATCCTTATACTCACTCAAAGGTCTCTGAAGTCCTTCAAGAAAAAAATATGCCCTTCATGCAGACCACAAACAGTGCCATCCTTGTATTGGGTTCTGTGTTCTACACTGGAAATAGTTGTTTTTCATAAACTACTGAAGCTATTCTGAGATTAGTAAACCTTGATATTGCAACACAGTTTTCACAACCCGGGAACCTCTTTGTCCCTTCTCAGAGCACAGATTCATAAGGAACATTGAGGTAAGGAAGGAAAAAGTAGAAAAAAAAAAAAAAAAAAGGTAATGCAGGCAGCAGAACAATAACAAGAGCAGATGAATGAGAAGGGAGCAGCAGAGTGTCAGAAGAATAAGCTGAATTCTGGCAGCAGAGGGCAAGCAGGAGGATGTGCACAGCAACTTGTTTTATATTTTACAATAGAAACACTCCAGGTTGTTGTGAGAATGCCCAAAGTCTTTGGAGCAGCTCCCAGCTTACTTTCCAGTGAGAAGAACCTAGTTTTTCTGCATCAAAACCAGCCTAATAACTGAGCCACTTCACAGTAAATAAAGACTGTTAGGGCTTGAAATTCAAACTATATAACTCTTAACACTTCAGCACTTAGACTTTCTCTCCAAAAGTAGCAGTGCCATTGTGTCTGTCAGCCCCAATGAATCATCACCTCAACTGCAGATAAGGTCAAATACATAAAAGAGTAAGGACAAAAAGCTGCATATATTCCTTCTGTCTCACATTAACATCCTGATTGAGTAGTGACTTGGTAGCTATTGTTGTGCCTTACATAACAGAAAAATTTATGAGACAGGCCTTCTCAATGAGCTTTCAAGCTTCCTTACCTCTATCACCTGGGAATCACTCTATACACATTTTATCACCTTGGGTACTCATTTTCCTACCTAAGTAAAAACAACTTTAAAACTCATCCAAAACAATTGAAAATAAAAAAGAGATATCAATGCAGTTGGAATATATTCTCCTGCACTCATTAAATTTGATATTGATTTTTAGTGGGACCTGAGAGAACAGCAGCAGTTTTGGACCTGAAAATGTTTAACTGCTATGAATTGGAAATAAACAAGTTTAAATGAGATGCATTATGAAATAATTCTGCAGTATGTCTCATTTTAAACTCATATTTATCTCATAAAAGCATTTGGAAAAATATGGAAGCATTTGTTTTATGTATGTTTCTCTCTAAATACAATTACTGCAGTTGTATTTGGATGCAAGTTACTAACTACTAACAATAACAACTTAAATTTGAGTGCTAATATTTAGAATAAAGGTAAATGATATTACAAATAGCTTCAGGAGGAAGAAAGGAAGGAACTATCATTTTCTATCCTGCATATTTGTAAATAGATTTCAAATTTCAATTATACACCCTTTGGAAATAAGTGATCTGATTTTATGACCACTTTCAAAAGTAAAGAATTGAGTGGATATGAATTCATCAAACTGAGGAGTAGTGATCAGGTTTCCTTTTGGGTAAGAGGAAGGTATTTGTTTCTCCCTCAGGAGCATTTTATTAGGGTCTTGGCTCCAGTTGAAAGTTAGAATTCTGATTAGGTAAACTGCGGACGTTGTGATTTTCAAATGCTTAAATAAGCAAGACTCAATAAAACATCATTCTAAACACAACAGTCAAAAAGATCCAACTTCTACCTGCAAATCACAAAGTTCCTACAAATCTCCCTCTGTAAATGAGAATAGCTTAAGAAAAAAAGTGAATCCCTCAAAAACGAATCTGGCTCAAATAGGTAGCGAGAATTTTCCCTTCAAAATCAAAGTGATGTTGCTTTAAAACATGATGGAAAAAATAAAAGCAATCTAGAAAATATTACCTGCAAAGTCATGCTTTTATCCAGAAAAAAAAAACGGAAAGCATTATTCTGAGTTAAAGAGCAAATAATTAAACTCTGTACATTTAAAATCAATGTGTAATTTATTTATGAACTTAAGTATATTACTTTTCAATTGGAAATCATTGATTAAGACCAACAAAAGAGGTCCATTCTATGTGCTAAATTACAAAAACTAATCTCTGACTGAGATGACTGAGGTTAGACCTTTGCTACAAAGCCTTTCTTGATAACCAGAGTATGATTGTTACTGGAGATACAGTTACCATCTGAAGTATTTATCAAAGACTCACTATTGGTGGTGGTGAGCAAAGGAAGGAGATCCTGGCAATTCTGAAATTCCAAAACTTACTAATTCACAACACTGAATCTTTGCAGAAATTGGTAAAAGAAATAGCATCTAGAGTAGTATCACTCTGTAACAATTGCTGACTTCTCCTTGGACTCTTGGTATTTCAGAACCTGTATTATTAGCTTGTAACATTCACCAGCTTCCATTTCTTTTTAGTGTCTCCTGGCCTTTTGAGAAAATAGTAAAATATTTCAAACAGCTTTTTATACTGTTATTATTTTGTTTGTCTGTTTTTCTGAGTGACAGTGCTTCTCTTATTTGTAGTTATTTTAGTTTGCTTCCATTATTTCATCTGTCTGAGAAGCTGACAGAAATCAAGTTTCTGTGGAAGAGTATAACAGTACAGAACAGTATTGTTCCCTTGTAAGCCCAGCCAAAATTCATCCTTCCTTTTTTAAACTTACTGGTCCTATGAGTAGCAAAACGTTTTTGTGCTCTTCTCAGCAATACAGGGCACAGCTTCAGAGAACTCTATACTGTGGCCTCTGACCTGACATAAATCTTTAAAAATTGAGATATGACAAATTATAAATAATTCAAAACAGAATTGGAAATAAATAGTAACCAACAATGAGTTACTGTTTCCCCAAAAAGAGTTAAATTAATCTGTTAAGTGTATTCATTAAACCCTTGACACTTGATATAATAGCTAAACAGCTATTCATCAATAAAATTATTACAAGATTTCTTATCTTTGAAAATATCTTCAAGAGTAACCATTACAGTTTTCATTCTCTACACTGTAAAGCACTTCCAAAATTTCAGCAATATAAAATTACTTTAAAATTATAATTTCCCTTTCCCTTCAATAAGAAGATAGCATATCTTGCCTGATTAATAATGCCACTTTAAATAAGAATGATACTCTTGAAGGTTTTTTGAGGCTTATATACTTTGTAGATTTGAAAAAAAAATCAATATATTTTTGGTAAAAGAACAAAGACATGAAAGAACATGCATACCATACAATACGTGTTATAAATACCCATTCCCAGATGCAAAATAGGTCAGGGTGTTGGTAGAAGAGAATTTGGCCCAGATCTGTTGGACTTTGAAGAAAGTACCCAACTGAATTACATGAAAACAAAATATTTTAAAAGTTTTTTGTAATCTACTCATACCATTTTACCTAATGTTCAAGAAGCAAAATGAACGACTGCACTTTAAAATGTATTTTCCAGTGCTCAGTATGATGAACTTTCAGTTACAACAGGCTCAGTAATTCAGTCTTTCACCCAAGGTTGTTGTGTCTCTCTGATTTCCTTGTGATATAGACTTTTCCTGTAGGAAAAGTGGCAGTAGAGTAGAAGAATGATTTTAGTAAAAGAGGAAATGCAAAGCTCAGCCAAGCGTAGACTTAGGGAGTTTATTCTGGACGTTTTCTAAGAAGTGACATATGTGATCTGCTCTGTACAAGCCTACAGAGAGTAAAGAGAATCGACATGAGATGACTATGCAACCCTACTGCAGGTGATCTTTGCAGAGGTGCAAAAAGAATCTCTAGTCTTTGTGTGTGCTGATCTGGGATTGGAGCAAGGAGTGTGATCTGTTTTATATGTTAATAAAATGCTTAAGCTATAATTCTGCCTGATTTTAATGTTAAGAAAAACTCAAATGAAAGTTCACTTTTTTCCATTTTAGCGCCAGGTTGAGTCTGCACAGTCATTAATGCAAATGAAACGGTCTAAGCCTCGGAAAATCTGTCATTCACGGAAAGAACGCAATTTTTATGGGATTGAAATGTTTAGAAATGTTTAAATTCTTTGTTGGGAGGGGAGCAGTGGTTTTCATTTACATCCTTCCTTCTCTAACAGATGACTAGCAAGGTACTTGAAAGAAAGCATCTATGTAGAGTTTTTAAAAGGAAAATTGCAGATTTTAGTGAAATAAGTGAGGACTGTGCAGTCCAAACTCAAAACTAGTGTACCAACAGTTATGGAATTACAAATTCTTTTTCATTTATGATGTTTCAAAATAAATTTTAGGGAAGCTATGTTTGTAAATACCTGTATACTCAACAGAAGCAGACAGACAATATAGTATTTTGACAGCATAGCTTGCTATCTTGAGATGTGAATTTCAAATTATAGGGGTATGGCTACTAGATAAATACATAGAAGATTTTTGTTTTGGGCAGGAAAAGAAATTCATATTCCTATTGGAGAGCTACTAATACTATGCAATATAGGAAGAAAAGATTTTTGATGTCAAGAATTCTGGTTAGACATTCTGTGGTTTCCACAGGATCTGCAGTGACTATAGTTGAGATCAAAACCTAAAATTAAACAGGTAGAGTAAATAGTGATTCTGGGGAAAAAGTAGCTCTGTAGATCCTTGGGATTAGGAAGGGAAAAAATGAATTGACCAAAACACTTACTGATAAAAGCTGAAACCAAAAATAAACTTTGATTTTAAATACATATTTTCAATTAAAAGAAATCCTGAATTCTTTCAAGCATACCAAGATGCAACCATTGTACAAAGCCACTAACATTTAAGGTCATTTAAGAAACATTATCCACTAAACTGTCAACAGGATAAAAGAAGTTATCTTGTAAAGATTGTTTCCTTTTCTTCTCAGTTGCTGGTACTTTTAGAATCTTCTTCAAAGCATAAAGAATATTAAAGGTTTCTTATTTCTGTGCCTTGGAAGGACTTTAACATGCCTGAAGTGCAAAGCACTGCTCTGTGGGAGACAAAATTAGTCTACAAATGAATTTAGAAAACTATGCTAGTTTTCTATCATATTTTAACATATTTTTAAACATATTTAACTGAATAAAAATGTAGTGATGCTATGTAAATGAATTACTCTTTACGTAAAGAAACCTGTTTTGATGTGGTTTCTAGCTTAGCCCTTGTGAATCCTCAAGAATTTTATTGTTTAATTACTATTGTTGCTATTGTTTTCACATTATCTAGTATGTTCATATTTGTGGGGTGTGGGCCAGGACTCGACTAGCCTTGGCAGAGCCTCAGGTGTGGTGCACGAGCCCTGGTGATAACAAAGTGAGGCTGAGTCATCTTAAGGGAAGTATTGTTTTGAGATGGGCTTGGATTGCTGCCATTGTTTTTCCATGACCTGTTTGTAGCTGGTTTTGTATTGACCAATCAAGGAGCACTTGGGAGCGCCTGATGTTTTGAAGTGATCAATCCATGCGAGACATGCTACCTTCTGGTTTATATGGTTTATATAAAAGTGTGTGTAGGAACAATAAGACTACATTTGCTTGCATCAAGCTGCGTCTCGTCTCTCAATCGCAGCACATATTAATCTCACTTTCCTCATTTTTTTCCTTTGGCAATAATAAAACATTCCTTAACAGTATCTGTCATCAGCTCTGCAACAAGCATTCCCTAAAATATGTTTAATAAATCTTCAGCCAAACTTCTGCTCTGTTTGAGGAATTACAGACTGAAATACCCACTACATACAGTTTAATTATGACATTGAGACCTGACATTGAGACCTCTTTTGTTCAGTGCTCTTCACAAGAGTAGAAGCAATACTGAGGTGTTGCTACAATAATTTATGTAGCTGCTGTCAGTAGTGTGGACTATATATGATATAAATTATTATGATCAGTCATTTAGAAAGTTATCCTTTGAATTTCTAATACCTTAGGTCATCTCCTAAGATCTTATAGTCATTGTACTAACACATTTCTTCTGAGTAGCAGGAGTAGCCAAAGAGTTATACAAAACAGACAATACGTGGGATTATTTTGAAGTTTTGGTCACTGCTGTCGCCATTAAAATGCATCCTTAATCTATTCTTACACTTTTGAAAGAATTTCATATATTTTTTAAAATTCTAACCTATCAAATTAGATTGAAAATCTGCAATAAATTTAAAAAAAAGCACACCGAGCAAATAAATGTAAGTTTAATAACTTTAGGAAATCAGGTTTAAAAATTCCAAAAGTCAAAGAATCTACCTTTTAGAAAATTGGAAAATAGTCTACGCTGACAGTGTTTCCAGTGGTAAATTTTTCTTATTTTTCACAGACTGTTTCCTTTTTAAAATAAGAGTAGAAATATTAACATGTAAATGCAATTTTCACTGTTGTATTTATTGGCACACTGTTTCAATCTTTGAGTGCCCCTTTGTAATTCTGACATTTAATTATTTCTCCTGATCAAGAACATAAAAGGGTAGAAAAGTAAACAGACATTGTATGTCAGCATATTAAGCTTTTGCTATTTCTTTATCTCTCCAAATACAATGAGGTCATATCAAAATCTTCCATTCTTGGAAATCTACATTTCCACCAAAATAATAATCATTACTGATGAATGATTCCTAAAATATAGTTGGAGAGCAAAATAAGGAACAAGTCCTACTTGAACTTACATTATTTTCCTCATTTTACTACTTCCTAAAGCTTTTTAAGATATTGCTTGAGTTAATGGAGGAATAGAGTGAAAACTCAGACTGCTATGGAGGAGTTTGGGATGCATCAGTAAGCAAACATCCTTTTATCCGTTTCTGTAAAAAAGTATTTTCTAACAGTACAGAAATACCCTTATTTTGTCTACTATTCAAAAGTTTCTTGGAAAGAAAAGATTTTATTTTCAGTTTCTTTTATTAAAAGAAAATATTTGTTTTAATAAAAGATACAACAACAACAGAAACATGGAAAAACATCCATTTTCTTTGTAATTTTCCATCACACTCTACTGTTTGATTTCTGTGGAATAGTTTCCATGACAACATGAAAAAGTTATATCCAGCTAGTGATACTACAGTTCTGTTTTCTGCTGTGGAATTTCTTTTTCAGAAAAATCATACTGAGTATCTAAAAGCCATTAAGGAAATCAAAATTCAGAGAATTGTAAAGAAGGAAAGTGAAGAATGAAGAAATGTGAGAAAAAGAGTAACAGTTTTGGAATCACTAAGTTCACTATGATTCAGTCATTCTCAAAAAGAATAGAAAAATTTGAACAAAGTAAAATCAGAAACAGTCATAATATCTCCACAATCCTATTATCATCATATATTTATTGCTATTCCCAGCCAAGTCAAGCCAATGAGAAACTTTCTGGAGTACGGTTGCAGTGGTAGCAGAATATTTATTTTTTCATTTTCAGGTTTCCTTTATCTTTCAGTTTACTTGTTAGAAAAGATAAAATTTCCTCTAAGAGAAACATTTGGATTAGGTCAGATCTTCTTGCCGAAAAAAAAGTACACTTCAGTGAAATAATTGTGATGACATTATTATTATCGTTGCTGTTGTTAATGTTATTGATGTTATTGATACATATTCTGAATCTATCACATTTCTAAAAATCATAAAAATAATTTGGGATAAAATAGATATGAACTATAATGGGTAAAAAATCATGGAAATGACAAGGGAATACATTAGGAAAAAAAAATGTGAAAGAGATTTTAAGACTATAGCCATCCATAGTGTTTCTCTTTTTTCTTTCTTTTGGAATACATGTGCTTTTGGACATCCTATGGGTTTTTATAACTCCAGCTCTGAGAATACTGCATCCCCTAGGCTAAGCAAGTAATTATATTAGCATCTGGATGTTTTAGAGAACAAGACCAGAAAATTTGTAACGTAAGTAATATTATAATGTGTTGTGAGGAGTACATGGAGTCCTCCTTTCTGAACTGGCTAATAATCTCAAAGGATAACAAATCAAAAAATAAAAATATGCATTAGTATGTGTCTAACCTGCTAAGTGCATTTAGATATGTTTGTGTGTCTGTTTTTCAAAGGCAAATCTGATAATCTCTGGTCCTTTTCTTTTTTAATATCAGAACATCACAGAATGCTCAAGGTTGGAAGGGACCTCTAGAGATCATCTAGTCCAACCTTCTTGCTCAGGCAGGCACACCTAGAGCATGTGGCA
>JAUBOD010000363.1:21643-68327 GCA_032353885.1 Nothura maculosa | reverse complement strand
AGGGTGACAGAGCAGTGTAACAGACTGCCCAGGGGGGTTGTGGAGTCTCCTTCTCTGGAGGTCTTCAAAATCCGCCTGGATGCCGCCCTGTGCCACCTGCTCTAGGTGTGCCTGCTGGAGCAGGAAGGTTGAACCAGATGATCTCTAGAGGTCCCTTCCAACCTTATAGATTCTGTGATTCTGTAAATATTTAGATTTATGCTGATGACTGCTGTTTCTCTTATTCCAAGCTGAAATAAATAGTGGTTTCTCTCTCAATAATTAACTTTTGTTGTTGTTATTGTTTAGATTCATAAACAGTACAGAAAAACCTTTGCTACTGTTGAGGCCTTCAGTGTTGCAAACAGAGTGAGTTTAATTTCTTTTTTTTTTTGTTGTAACTGAAAAACATGCTGAATGAATTAAGAATCTTTAAACTAACCAACTGGAAAGAATGTTAGCAGAAGCAAAGTTTTTTTCCGGTAAAAGCTATAACTCTTGTTTAGATTCACAAGCTGTCACATGAGAATGATTTAAGGGCCGACTTACTTCAGATTAGATCACCAATTAGAATAAATTTAAGTATCATGATTAACAATTTATGGTGTTGTCATCGTGGTCAGAGAGGTGTTGTTTGTCATATATACACTGAGCTAAAACCATTTTCTAATCTTCTTTTAGAAATGCTAATTTTTGCCAAGCAGATAAATAAATGCTCTCTAAAATTTTTAAATTAATATAAAATGTTTATTGTTAATGGTTTTCTTAATATAATTTCAAAAATAGAAATGATTAAGATTGAATGAAAGCAGGGAGATATTACTACATACTCATTTTATATTCAGAGGATAATAAATTTGTAGCCAGCTACAGTAGTCATTCTTTATCACATTTTTCAACAGCAAGAGATTTTCTACTATTTCTTAAAGAGAGTGGGATTTTTAGGATTTTTTATAATTGAATATTTTTAAACGGATATAGAATTTGCTTCAAGTAAGCAAATTCTTCCTCTGCTTCACAACAAAATGTTATCTGCATACAGGATGCAAATTTTATGCTTGCAATTCCTCTGATACTATGATTACTATACTTCTATCTTCCATGAGTTACATTACTATAACAGTAAGAAGTATTTTAATGCATACTTTTGTTTTTCTAAATTACCTAATTATATAAAGCTGCTGTGCCTTTTTCCTGGCAAAGAGGACAATAACACCAGTTCCATCTCCCAGGATTTTCAAAGATAAAATGAGCTAGACCTGTTAAAAATAAACCTATAAAAATTTTTGTTCAAATACTGCCTTTAGATGACAGTATGAAGGCACCAACTGGAAAGCAGGAGAAGTCTGAGCTCAGGTATATTTACATTGTTCACATCAGAACTGGAAGGAGTACATTGTCGGGGCTGGTGTCTAGAAGAGGAACACTAGATAAACATCCATGGAAACAGTCTGTCACTGGGTACATGTAGTGTTGCCTCCCCTCCCCTACCTCCTTTCCCTTTTCTCAGACCCTCTTTGACACTACTCACAGTCTCTGCTCACATACTTAGTCCCTATCTATCCAAGTTATGTTTTCCAAAGGGTGCTCTGAAGATGGATACTGGACCTCCTTAGGAATGTTAACTGCATTTTATGAGAAATCCAATGAACATCATTTTGTTTAACTTTGAACAGCATAAAAACATGTTCAAAATTTCATCTGAATGGAGCTATTGTAAAGAACATGACATCAGTTCTGGTTATTATATGCGTATTGATTTTTTTATACAAATATAAAGTGACAGAAAATGCCCTTTTGGAAATGTCACCATAGACTATTTAAAATAAAACATAATAAAACTTTATCAGCATCATCACGTTAGGCTGATAGATGCTGATGCTAATAAAGAGTTTTACCAAGCTGTATTTGCTATTAGAAAAGGTTCTCTCTGTCCAATTTTCAAAAGCCCACAAAATATTATAGTTTTGAGAAAATTATATTAATAAACATATAAAGAGACTACTTGAAAAAGCTGAACACCATTTGGCACACTGACAATTAATCTGGAATGTCACAAATTAATAGAGATTTTAAAACACACCCATCATAGAGAGATAGAATGAACTGCAATAGCCAAATTACTAATAAAACTTCAGAGCTGTTGAAGTAAGAATCTCCCTTTTGTTGAATGTTTTGCCAGCATAGCTCCAAAGCAATCTATTTTCAACAGAAACCAGTCATTTTATGAATTAAAAGTGAAGCTTTCCAAATAGAAGCATATGGACTTTTAATTCATAATGTGTACACTGCTGTTTTCTATCTCCCTAAGTAAATGAACTACATGTAAAACAACATAATGATGTGTTGTTTCTTATCATTATTTTGAAAGTCTCAGAACTAAAATGAAAGTATGACACTTGTTTTTAGTTTTTTCAAAACAAAAAGTGAATGAGGAAGCAGCTAGAAGAAAGGTTTTTCATTAAGTATAGATGACTGTGATTGTTAAAAGAACAATGGTATTTCTGACAGAAAAGAAGAAGCCTGGTTTCAAATTTGAGGTAGAAAACCTTAGTATGTTTTTTTTCTTCAATAGAAGAATATCAAACTAAATTAGTTTGGCAAGAATAATACAATCTCAAAGGAACAAGATTCCTGTTTAATTTTGTCAAATAACTGTTATTCTTTTACGGACAGTATTAAGTGCTTTGGAAATTTTTCACTTACAACAAAATATTGTCATTCATGGTCTCCACACAGCACTTTCCATCTTCTCAAAGAAATAGCTCAGTAATGCTAGGAGATGATTCTTCTATTTCCGTGGCCTGCCCAGTGCCACTGCCCTAGAAACAGGATGAGTGATAAGCTTTGTTCTTGTTTCTGTGCAACCTCGGTCCTGGTGACATCCGTTGGTGATTGTGGAGAGTCAGAAAATTTTATTCCAGCACCCCAGTCACCAACAGTTGCCATCTTGATCTGTGAGGTGGAAAAATCAGAGTATGATCAAGCATTTTACAAGTACTTTACTCCTAGTTTTTACTGTATGTTTACACCATTCATCAAAGTCACACTGTCATTGAAAGAACCTACTAATAATTTACATTTAAATCATGTTGGTGTGACATTATGAAAAAGATTCTTCAGAATTGGTCTTAATCTGCTTCTGCTAATAAAATTTTGTTAATTATATGTGAAGGTAATTCCATAATAAGCCCTTTGAGACTGCTAGAAGTTTATAAATAGAAGTACAGGTGTAAATCTCTCTATGCTTTTTTAAGCAGATGATCTATATCTGTTTGTAGAATACTCAGTACAATATTACTCTGATCCACAGAAGTTCTTTCCAGTATCACGAAAAAAACCTTCTGTCGTCTTATCATCTTGACCATCTTGGACAAAACTGCATTGTTGCCGACCGGGGGTCGGCATACCTCGTTCGCTAGCTGGACTGACCTGGGGTTCTACTCACCCCAGGGCCATACAGCATAGACCCCAATATGAGGATGCAACAAAATGGCGTTTATTGTGTTGTTCGATTTGTATATATATTCCCAGTATGGTGGGGAGATTCACCTACTGTCCAATTAGTCGGCATGGCGTTATCAGTAAGGTAATTAATTATGCCCCTAGCTTCCCGTGACATTGCGAGATCTTCCAAACAGCATTCCCTGTGCTCTATGCCCTATGCTATACTACATCTTCTACTTTAGCTAAGCTCTCTACTATATCAAGCCCCTAAAAAGCATGATAAATTCCCACACTGCATAAAAGAAGTTTGATTAATATACCCTCATATCAAACATTCCATATGAGCAGTATATATTTGATAAAAAGTGCAGTGGTACTGCAGATATGAACAGAGGTGCAGAAGGTAAATCGAATTTTCTACAGAAAATGTGTCAGACAATTAGTGCTGGTAAATATTAAAATATTTTAAGAAGAAATTTCAATAAAAAATGTCCAGAACCTTTAATGAAGTAGATGTTCCAAGAGAATTTGATATTCACAAATTATTGTTCTCTAACCTTGAGAAATAGAACTATTTTCCTTTTATTCATAAGCAGTAAGAATTGCATTAACGATAAGAATTGTATTAATGATATCTTCAGCATTTGCACTAATGTTTGCCTGTACACAAAGAATAGCTAATGACAATGACCAAATCTCCTTTATGAACTTATATCTGGGCAGTCTTGTATCTAGTATCTCCACAGTTTAACATAGTTCACTATAGAGACATTCAAGCTGAATCCCAAAAGAATATTTCATCTACGTGAAAAATAAAATGTAATTGCTTACTCACTCAACCATCCTTTATTAAATCTCCACTATGTGGTTTACAGTAGTTTCAATTTGTTTTAATGACCAGTTTTTGGCTTTATCTCCAAGTATAATTTTCATTCATTTTCCATATGCTGTTCCCAAAACTCAGTTAGGCTTTCTAAATCTTGTACATCATTAGGCCTTCCCTGTTCTGAAAAAATACTCTGGAGCTAGCAAATATCTGCTAACATTTCCTGCTGCATGTCTTTACCTGAAGAGATAATGTCCTTGCTGGGATGAGATCAATATATGTTCAAATGTACTTTTCTTAACTTGTTTTTCCTTCTGGACCGGTAGTGCTTTTTTCTTTTTCTTTTCTTTTTTTTCTTTTTTTTCTTTTTTGTTAGCTTGCTGGGGTATTTTGTGTGTATTTTTTCTCTCTCTTTCTTGCTTTCTTGCTTTCTTTTTTGAGAACACTGAGGAGCAATTTGTTGTTGTACCTAGAACACCATACAGACATATAAGGTGAAACTGAAATAAATATACAGCTAAGAAACTGAAATAAAAATACAGCTAAGAAGAAAGCAAAGAGGAGAAAATTCAACAAAGAATCTGATTAAAAACAAAATTATCCAAACAATAGTCATTTTTTTCTGGAGATATTTAACTGCTATACACACTAAATATAGCATTTACCATTGTGATGATAATTTTTATCTCAACATTGCATTAGAGTGCAGTATCTCCTCCATCAATGTCTCCTTATGTCGGCAAATTAAGTTATTTACCTAGTCATGTGCTTTATCTGAAAGATTAGAGACATTCCTCAAGTTGACTACATACTAAATGTATTAAATATTTATGCATTTCTTTCTTTTTTAATATCTGAATTGCTTTTAAACATTGACAACATTCAGAGCAGACTAGAAATTGCCGAGACTCAAGATTGAATTTTGACAGGTATGTTTGGGGACTGGAACCTCTGAAGGAAAATTATTTTCTAAAGGAGATTGATTTTGATTTTAATTATCAGCATTTCAGTCACTTCAAGACATAAAAATGCATTTTTTTAATTGTTAACCTTAAGTTCACCAATAGTAAGTGATTACTGTTAATATGAATGCTAAAAATTTATACAAGTCTTCTACAGTATCAGGAAAACAACAGTATAGTAATGTACACCAAAAAATATTACTTTCTTTAGCCAAAAAAAAAAACCACAGAATGCAGTTGATTATATAGATTTTCTAGTATTTTTCTTCTGAAGTAATTATCCCACCTCCAAATATGACAGTCTCAAAATGGAAACGTATCTCAAGCTTTTAATAGTGTACTGTCACTTTAATTTCCCCTTGGTAAAATGATACCAAACGAAGCTACTCTGCCTCCTATGTCATCTCCAATCATTCTACAACAACCATATACCTCATATGTTGATAAGTCAAAAATCATAGGGATTCTTTTTCCGCACTAGGAAAACAAAGCAAAACAGATATCACTGTCATATAATAAGACTTATTATATGTACTGTCATATAATAAGTATTACATGTACTGTCATATATGTACTGTCATATTATAAGACTGTAATACCTAGGTTGCCTGAGGAGTTTATTTTGGTTACAAAGTGTAAATTCCATATATTAGAAATTAGATGGAAAAAATATCCTTTCATTTTTGTTAAAGGTTTTTCCATGTGGATAAATCCCTGAGGATGAAACTGAGGAACAATCCTTAAGATAACAGTTCTCTTTAAGAATGAGGTTTTATCAGAACATTAATTCCTAGCAATTACTGATTACCCAGTTTTGATCAAATAAAGGAAAATTAGAACAAAGCAAAAGACATATCAAGCTAAATACAGTAACAGTAACTAGATTTCCAACTACTTCCCACATACTGTAATTGAATCACATGTGCAGATAATCATACGACTTTTGCAGAGTGCTAAACTTCTAAGAGAGGAATGGAAAGTTTCCAAGTAGATTTTATCAGAAACTAACTAATTATTGGTGTTTCATGTATTGATGTTTTCTGTAATAATGAGAAGGAGATATGTGATCAATTTTACCTCATAAGATTTTACCTTCTAAGATTTTATAAGATCAATTTTACCTTATAAGATGGATTTTATTCCACTCTACCAGCAGCATTCTCAAAAAAAAATGCTCTCTACTTGACATAAACATACTATCTGAGGAGGAACTTTTCCTCTTTGAGGAGGAACTTCTTTACAGTGAGAGTGACAGAGCAGTGGAACAGGCTGCCCAGGGAGGTTGTGGAGTTTCCTTCTCTGGAGGTCTTCAAAACCCGCCTGGATGCCGCCCTGTGCCACCTGCTCTAGGTGTGCCTCCTGGAGTGGGAAGGTTGGACCAGATGATCTCTAGAGATCTCTTCCAACCTTGAATATTCTGTAATTCTGAGATCTGTGAAAAGCTTATAGGAGTGCAGACTAGGCTGCCAACTGGACAGAAAATATTAAAGTTATTGTAATTTCATAACATTCTTCCTGCTTTCTAAAGGATTTTTTTGCTTCTGTGCATCCCACTTTTAAACAATGATGGAGCTAGTGTGAAAACCTAAGTATGAATGTATTCATAAGTCCCAGTCAGTATCTATATTCAAGCTTCCAGTTGCTATGGTGTTTTCTAAAACAGCAGGTATAATCCCAGTATGAATGAGGTGCTGACCCTCAGGTGTTCAGGGCTATTTCACATAGTATGTAGTGTACATCAGCAGCAGACAACTGGATTACCCTTCTGTCTCATGCAGAGCTGATGAAGCACCATCATTTCTGCATGTCAGGATTGGAGACATCAGGGACAATGAAAAAAAATTTCATTTTCCCATTTTTACCTTGGGGAAGCTGTGATGATGCTCTGGGGACATAGCTACCAGTGCAATAGAAGGCAAAAAGGAAAAATTAACAGATTACTCATACTATTTCTAACAGGATATAAAGAATTTTAAAGAAAAAGAGCTGTCTCTCCTTCCTAAAATATGGTGAGCTTTACAAATATCTTGAAAAACAAGCAGTCTCACAACTTGAGACCACAAAAGACACATTTACCAAAGAGTTTTCAGTCTGATCCTATTTCATATCAATAAACACTCTAGCAATTCAGACATTAAATATTAGAAACATAGTTTTACTTCCAAACAAGAATATGACACACTATTATTCAACAAACAGCCCCCAGAAAATATGATAGGAAGTTGTTTTTTATTTTGTTTTGTTGTATATAATTTTGTTCTGTTGTGTTGTATATAATTCAGCAACCTCTCACTTCTTTCAAACGGCTGTGGAGTAGTCACTCAGATGATGAGCTACAAGGCAAATCTTCTATTTGCTTCTATCTGCTATTTCATTTTGGAGAATTGAACACCCTCATTTGAAAAAATGCATCTCAATATTTCAAACTGATCAGGTTGTCACTGAACTGAAATTTCTGTGATCCTAACACAGAAAATGTCCTTTAAAGTGTATAGTGTTCTGTAAACTATTCAGTTCCTTTTAGCTACTTGACCAATTAATCTACTTAAAAAGAGTGAAGTCTTTCCATTTTGCAAATTTGTTTCATTAACATATTAATTTCCTGTTGTTTTTAATTCTGAAAGAGATAATCAATACAATTCAATGATTTTTCTCTGCTGAAAAATAAAAGGAAAAGAAATGCAAAGGACAAGGAAAAGGAAAAAGTACCTAAGCACCTAAACACCTAAGTTCAAGTGGACCTACTCAAGGTATCTATAGTAAAGATTTATGACATAACTTATCTTGTGAATTCTTTATATATATATGTATATATAATGGTGTTAAGCTCCAGGATCACTTTCTATCAGGCAGTATCACAACTTAAATTTTTGATTTATTTTCTAGTAATTTATTTATAACTCACATAGACATTAGAGAATATTCCAATTATGTCAAAATGGCACAAATGGTTTGATCTCACTCATTGCTATTAAGATACCACTGAAGCAAATCCATCAACCAAAAACAGTTAGAATGAGTCTCCATAATATTTAATCATATTTCTAAATTTTAAGTGTTGATAGTATTGTCAAAATATTTCTGTAAATGTTTCTTCAAACCCACAAATTATGAAGTTCTTATTCACTAAAAAACATCAGCGTTGGGTAGTAATTAACTGTGTGAACATTCCCTTTCTCTGGAACAATTCATATAAGTTTAAAGAAAGAAGGAATGATTATCTTTAGTAGTTTCTTTCTTCTTCCAGAACAACTCTAAACAACAGTTTTCAGAAAAAGGAAAGAAAATATACAAACATGTTTAAAAAGAAAAAAAATGTACACAAACATGATTTTGAAAAACGCTTTAGAAAATTCTTTAAGCCAGGTAAAAATATGGAATTTGTAATGTTATGTGTGAGATGTGCTCTGTGTGTGTGATTTTCAAGTGCTCACCTTATTGTGCGTCCATAAGCACCATTGTTCTTATAGGAAGTTGTCCAGTTGCTTCCATTCTATAGTAAATTTGAAAAGGTTTGGTCACCCGTTATTCACAAGTGTCCTATGTGAGAAAAATACAGATGTAGTCTTTAATTCTCCAAAATGACTTGTCATATTAAAAAAGGAAAAAATACTCTGCTAAGAGATTAGCCATTTGAAAGTCATGCTCAAATATGAAATTAAAAGTAACTATGGCTCTTTTCTGAAACAGCTTGTCTTTTTTAATTATGTTTTTCTGTGTGCTATTAATTCTGCAAAGGCATAAAAGCTGCCTAAAGCTATTTAGCAGAGACGGAGTAAGGTTCAGTTACAAGGTCTGAAGTGATGTAGAATATTTCTTTTCACATTCGGTATTTCATGCACTTCAGCATGACACTTCTGACATCAACTGAAAATGATTCTCTAGCACATACTAAAATTTAATGACCTCTATGCACAGCACTCTAAGCCAGATCCCAAGAATCATATAAGCTATTTTTAGCATTTGTTAATTTGAAGCAGACTTTGCCCGTCAAAGTTATAGATAGTTAAAATTGACCGCATAACGAGGGTTACTCAGCAGTTGTCAGCTTTGTTTTCTTCATTTTTACAGATAATGCTCAAGCAGATGTTAAAAGAAAGAAAAAAATAAGAGGCAATTAAGTTACTGAAAACAGTAACATTCAGAGGTGCATTGCCTCACAAAAGACTGGTATTTATTAGCATCTAATCTCATAATATATTTTTTTTTCATTAGCTTATGTTCGATTTTACAACTACATTGTGCTGGGATACAAAAAATAAACTCAAGGAAGCTGGAAATTATCAAAGCTTATTTTCTTTCAAATTATCTGCTATTTATAGCCTTTATATTGTAATTTTAAAAACAAGCTATCATCTCACATTAGATCCAGGTATATTCCTAACTTTTTTTATCCTTTCAATGTCACAGAATTTATCTTACATTTAAAATTATGCAAAACATCATTACCCTTTTAAAACCAGTAATATAAGGAAGGTAAGATATTTATTACTATCACTCCTGAAAAAAAAATTGTTCTCATAAGACATATTGATAAATATATGAAGTTCTTCAGTGACATATTAGAAGATTCCAAGAGGAAAATAAACACAGAATAGCACTCTGCATATACCTGTCTACATTTATCCCAGCTATATATTATGTAAGCTCCTTTTTTTCTTATAATCACTGCCATGACTCTCTTCCTTCATATTCTTCATGTCCTTCTTTCTGTCAGGAAGACAATTTAAGCAAATAGTTTCTCCTACTTCAAGTATGTAAAATGGCAATGTTATTATGCAGGGACATAGTATCAAGTGTCATAAACCTGTTCTGTGTGTACCAATTAGAGAGGTGACTGAAATTACGATTCTGCTGAGGATGTGCCAGAGAGAAGACTTCCAGGTTCTTGTAGAGCAGGAAAATGCTTACTGGCATTAAGGGTGTCCCCTGATATTTTGCAGGTGATTTAATATGCTGTTCTTAACTTACATTTTTTCATCCCAATAACAAATGTTATTATTTTTAGTGTAAGTCTCAGATTCAAGCACTTAGAGTTAATTGTGTTTAATTCTATGTTTTTTTTGAATATAACTTTGTTCATTTTGCAATATTATCTCAATAAATGAAAAGTTCCAAGTTACCAATCATCTAATCCTTTTGATATGCAGAGATAGTTATTTATTTCTTATATTTGTAGAATACTACTAATGTAGAGATAATGTCCCTGAGAATATAACATAGAAGTAACAAACTTGAGAAGACAAAACCTTTAGAAAAATATCCAGAAATTAATTTACTGTGCATAAATCCACAGCAAATATTGAGGGAAGTGTCACCTGAGATGAAATTCACCTCTCAGTAGGAAAAAGAAACAGTACTCACTTACATTTCTTCTTCTGGTCTCAATTATTTTTTCTCAGAGTATCTTTTGGTATCTAGTTTCTTTATAAGCATAAATCTTTCTTGGATGTCTATTCAAATATTTTCCCAGAAGCCAGCCTTTCATTTTGGACAGTCATCTTGTTGTTTTCTCTGAGATTCTCTTGATTCTTGTGATTTTTTGTCATTACTGAGTTTATGATTAAGTAATGATTTTTATGACTGAATAATGATTTCTCAAGAGGATGAGGATTTTTTTTAGACAACTGGAATTAAGTGGCTCATTTCCTTCAAAATGAGGACTACCAAAGCAGTGGTATTGATAATTACACTGCTTTTGTCCATCACTACTGCTTGGTAGGGACACTTTCCTAGCCCATCAGCAGAAATAATTGCAATTGAAGAGACTCCAAAAAAATGAGCTAAAATATAAGTTAAGCAGAATACTAACATGTGAGAAAGCTCTTACTATAAAAAGGTGTTTCATATTACACTTTTCAAGTATGTTGATTATCATTTTCAATTTATAAAATTACTAGGGCACACATCACACAAAGATTGTTATAGGTATGTAAATCCCTTTCAATACTTCAAGCTTGTTATGACAGTTTCAGAGAATCTAAAGTATAACAGAGAATTGTAAAGAATCTGAAGGAAGTAGAGAATCTACTGTAATAAATAACAGATGTCAATAATTACTAAAATATCTTTTCCTAAAAATCTGCTAATGGCTTCTGTGAGACAGCTGTATAGATTTTTTCTAGAATAACTTAAAATACTCAGTAAATTAATCTGTTTTCTAGAGTAAGACACTAATAACAACCTGTCTCCTAAAATATCTGCCATTATTGTTTATCTAGTAAGTACTTTAGCTACCTCAATATGACTACTAATTCATGATTATTAATATCTGAATATTATCAAATCATCATCACAGTCATCTTTTTTGAGATATATACAAAGCACATCTTTTTCACTTCACAGACAAGTATTATAACCTTTCACATTCCAAAATACAAACTTCTCGAACTATGTCACTATGTCCTACCAGTTGTCAGTGCAACAACAGCAAATAGAGTCATGGATTGATTAAACGTCCATGAGAAAGTACTATGTTAAATTATATTGATTTTGTGACTTTACTAGTTTACTGGTATCTGATTTACTCTTAGATGTATAATTTGAGTAGTGCTGGGGAAAGGCAGTTACAGCAGTACTTGATCATAACAATAGTACGTTACTCAGCGAGATTAATTAAAAAGGTCAATGTGTTATTCTAAAATAATATCTGCATTTTATTGTTCAAGGTGATAACCTAAATCACTATGAAATGCCATGAAAAATTTCTTTGCACCCATTTTCTCTTGAAAGGTTTAAGTGTTTTTCAATTGCACCTGGGGTTTAAAGACTTCTTAGAGAAAGAATTAACAATTCTTCTTTTGCTTCTGCAATGAGCAGAATGGATTTCCTTCCTAGCTAATAGCAGTACAAAGAAGTCTGACTGGAAATGTTTTTGCATATATATATATATATCACATTAAATACAAATGTGACAGAATAATAGACATTCATATACCACTTTTTCCAGTGAATGCTTATTATCATTTAATTTAGCACTTCCTATTTCATTTATTTATAGTATCTATTTACTTCTTTGAAATATTTTGATTCCTATGTCTGTTTCTCACTTAAGCCTCAGCTTTATTCCAGGATTCCCACTGAAAAGAAAGCAATTATGATTATAAATTTTCCAGCAGTGTGTGAGCTCAACATGAAGTACATTAACATGAAATACACTAAATAAAAAATAAGAAACACATTAATATTCAAAGCTAGTTAACATTAAAACAATATGCAGCTCTTATGTTAAATATATTCCCTCCATAAGGCCCTGAATTTGAAAGGACTAAATCAAATTCCAGGTTTTTCTATATAAGTTCTGCCCAGAAACCATGTAGCACTTTTCTCAGAAATGTAACCTAGAAGCTTTGTTTTCACAGAATCACAGAGTCTTTAAGGTTGGAAGGGACCTCTAGAGATATCTAGTCCAACCTTCCTGCTCAATCAGGCACACCTGGAGCATGTAGATGTTTGTACTTGCAGGTTTGAATATCAGAAACCAATGAAGAACAATATTGCAAATTCAAATGTGCAAGAAAGATCCCCAGCACCTGTTTTGAAAGAAAGGAATAAGGTATTTCATTACCGAATTTTTGAAAATAAGGGGTTTCATCTGTCTGTACAGTAGTTCCTTTCACTTATACAGAGGAAGTAGTCCAACTTTACTGATTATAGATTACCTAGTCTAACTTTTCACTCATAAAGACTTGATTTTATTTTTTTTTTTACTTTTCACTCTACTTGACATACAACCTGCCAAAACAACTAATGTTTTCTGCACTCTGAAGGTTTAGGTTAGTCAGACAAAGACCTAAATTACTTGGAAATATAGTTTTAGTTTTTCAGATACAACATCAGAAGATATTTTAGGCAGCGCAGTATTAAAACAAGCAAATGAACTAACCTGCTCCCTTGGAAAGTCATTCACTATTTGCATTTCAATTGGGTAAACAAATAAAAATGGAAATATTTGCCTTCCATAGGGTATTAATGTTTTTTAAAGTTTTCAGAGTCCTGTTCACTGAATTTCATAGGAAATTGCATCTCCATCTCATTTGCATGCCCACTTTCTTCAAAAACCTAGACTATTTGAGTTACTCTTAATTTGCATAAAAGCTTGTAGGATTTTGGAGGACTTTTTGCAGAAGTGAAGTTACTGAAGTCTAGGGAAATTGATCAAATAGGTTTGGAGCATATTAAAGTGATCTAATACATCTCAGGCTGCTGTTCCTGTCTTTCACAGGTTCTGTTTGTATCCTGCATAGAGTAATTTTTTGATATGATCCTACAAAACACTGGTGCAATTCACATTTGAGATCCCCTACATTATTAGCCTATGATATCAATTATGATACCTGTACCTGTGCTCCAGATTCTCACAGTAGCTACAACCTATAGGAACGCTGCAGGATGATGTACTTGTCAGAGCAATTGAAAACTTGAGAACTGCCTACAAACTCAGGCAGCAAATCTAGTTAACATATTTACTGACTTGCCATATATCCTTTAAATTGAGGTAATAAACTGCAGGTACTCCATTCAGCCATCACAAACACAGGGTGACCATTTTAATCTTATTTTTTTAAACTAAGTTTTACGTTGTAATTCACTTAATGTTTGTTGTAAATTGACCTATGCAAATAAAACAGCATAGCTTATCATATGGCCAGGCCCTAACATCAGGGAACTCAACATGGTTACAGCTTTCTAAACTTCATGACAACAACATTAATACTTTCAAGGAGACATGTGGAATTGATATTCTGACAACCTCTGGACCTTGCATAGCAATATATGATGGTGGAAGTCTGAATTTAGTAGTCCCATGTCTCTTTCTAACACTATATACTTAGCCATATACTTGCAAGATTTTTCTTCTATGAACTACAAAATATCTAGCTTAGTAATATTCGCAAGTGTAGGAATGCATACACAGGAAAAGACTTTTCATTGGTATGTCCCAAATGCTTCATTTAAAGCAGGAAACTGTTTATATGCATACTGGTATTCATGTACCACTGGGACCTTTAGAGGATGCAGCAGTCCTATATGTGAATAGACTAATCAAACTTTATTTCACAAATAAACCTGCTGGTATGGCCTAAGAAGTATTGCATAAAAAAGTCTTTCTCCTATTATTTTCTACGTTTAACTTCCAAATGAAAATACCAAATGTCTTCAGAGTGTCTTTCCCAATGGTCTCAGGGGCTTTGGATCCCTGAATTCTTACTAATAAGATTAAGGAAGAGAAGTCACTGAATATTTTGGCCTTTTCCATATCTTTTCTCATCAAGTCTTCTGCCTTATTTTATCGATGGATGCACATTTTCCCTATTCTCCCTTTTCTCGATGAAGCTCTTCTTGTTGTTCTTCATTTGTTCTTCATTTCCTTTGAAAGATTCAACTTTAGGAAGATTTTGTCATTCCTAAGGCTTGGCATCTCTGCATGTTTGAGTAGTGTATATATTCCTGGTGGGTCACCTAATTCTGCTTCCATCTCCTATATGCCTGTTTTATATGCTTGAGTTTAGTCAAGATCTCCATGTTCCTTCATGCAGATCTTTCACCAGCTTATCTTCATTTCCTGCACACTGAGAAGAACCCCAAGCTGGAGAGCTTGGGGTAAGTGGTCTTGAAAATTGACTGACTCTCCCTGACTCTTCTTCTCACCAGACCATATCCCATTGGATTCTTTAAAAGAATTCCCTGAGCAGGCCAAAATTCCACTTTCCTGAACTCCAGGATATTTTTCTTGCTATTTTATTGGCTCCATCCTCTCATACTCATGAACTACACCATCTAATGTTCACTGCAGCCAAAGATTCCCCCACTACCCCTCATTGGTTCTTCCTTGATTGAATTTATGAGGTCTGTCATATATGAGTATCTCTCTCATGTATTAATGTTTGCGAAAAAGGATTTCAATCAAAATGATTAATATCAGTCTATTGCCTAAACAGATAGTGTTTCACTGATATTCAGAAGAAATTAAGTGTAAAAAAATGAAATTGTATGTTTTCAAGAAATATGTTGAAATTACATAGTAAGAAAATGATTTTGTCAATATAATTGTGAGATATGTATTAAATCACTTTATAGCGAGTCTAAATATACATTTCAAAGAAAAAGTACACACACAAACATTTATCTCATTGACAAATGTAATTCGTATAATATGCTCAAATAATGAGAATGAACTTTCAACTTCCTTTCCCCAGATCAAAATAGGACTAACATGGCTTTTCTATACTTTTCTATTTCACATAAAAAATACAATTCATAAGTTCCACGTCTTTCCTAGAAAATCACCTGTGAGTCATGTTGAAAAATATGTTTTCTGCTTAGTATATGATGGTGTTGATTTGCCAATCAGCAATCAAGAGCATCTTCTCAAAGGAGGCCAAGCCACTCACGGATCAGTATTAATCTTCTCATTCTTTTATGACAGATGGAAAAAGACAAGATATAGATTTTTCTTTTCTTGCAGTAGTTACTTTGCTGGTGATAGGCTGTATTTCAGTATTAACAATAAGCTCTGTCTGAGAACAGAGCCCTTGTGCTACATACTAAACAGTGTCTCCTTGTCCTGACCAATTTAGATTAAAATGAAAAATATGGAATGATTTCTTAAAGAGTTAAACTGGAAATCTGAGTTAAATTTTATGAAAGTCTATTAGCGAAAATTTGTTTTGGCTAGCAGACTAGAGTTCAGACATCCCAGAGCTATTGAATGCCAGATTAGTACTAAAAATCAAACAGTGCAGTGCCATGCTGTAAAGCAGCATACCAATGATTTGGCAGATTCATATATTTCAATATAAAGCTGCAACATATATATATTGTCTCTCCTGAAGATCACTAATTTGGCATTCCACTGTCATCTCCAGAGGCTTGTACCTGTCACAGGAAAAAAACATAGAGATGTTAAGGTGTTATGGAACACGGCTGTAACTGTTCTGCTATTTTATGTCTTTTGAGATATATCACTAAATGAAAAATCTCACAGCTGCGCAGCCAAAAACCTAATTGTATCAGGTTATTTGTGATCCACAGTCATGATTTGCATTCCAGTTCTGTCACCCTTGACATTCACTACACATTAAAAAGTATCGTTTTTTGTGATTTTTTTTTCTGTTCTTTTAAAATCTTCTTTCACTGAAAATGTTACTTATAAATCAGTTAGCATGTGTTCATTTTTTTTCTATTTTCTCAATCAAATTTACCTTTGTGAAAACAATACTTCATCAATGTGCTATAAAAACAACTTTTGTAATATTTGTTATTTTGTTGTATTAATTTTTTAGCTATAGAATAAGATCTGCAATGTCTCAGTCTGCTTTGTATTTTAATAAGCTGTATATTTCTTAACATCTTCCCACCAGATGACAGTATAAAGTGCTTTTGAGGATGACTTTTTTCCACACTTGGCTGTATAAACTAAGTCTTAGGTGATTTAATTTATTTACTGCTCTATTGCTGAGAGTGAGTTTTCTTTAGGATTTTTAATTATATAAGAAAAAAGTATGTGATTGAAGAAAGTATGGTCAGTTGTAAGTACATATTTACCTTGTACATCTGTCATCTGCAGAGCTCCTTTACTAAGAACTGGTCAGACACATGCTGCTTTAGATTTATCAGTATGCTTCCTGCTTTAGTGCTAGATCACCATTGCCAAAATTATCTAAAAGTAAGGTGCTTGGATGCACAGTATGTTTCCTTTTATCATCATGGATACTGTGTTGTATTTCTCTATATTTAGTCTGTTGCCAGCTTTAACAGCATTTCATGAACTAAAGGGCTGAATTAAGGCTAAATGGCACTTTGATCTGTGCATTACATTCCTTGCTTATATATAAAGGCAGCCATCTTCATTGTTTATTTTGATAGATTATCTAAATAATATAGTTCAAATCTACAATTAAATTGAGCATATTATTTATGCTCCTTTAGAGCATATGTATAGATAAATTCAGCAATATCTTATATATATCAATAGTACAATATGAATACAAAGCTGATATCTGAATATCCAGTTTTCATTTCAAGAACCATCTGGGAAATGCTCTAATAAGACATAGAAATATCAGATACATTTCCACATTCTTAGACGTAACAATTAGTATCAGTTATAGTTAAGTACCAGCATTTAGGAATCAGAAATCAGTACATTGTTTGGTCAAAGAATAATGTCTCAATTTTCTGTATTCTAGATATATTTTAAACTAAAACCAAATAAAAATATTTTTTGTGGAAAAGGAGAGTCTGTAAAGAGGAGAGTCTGTAAAAGACAAGTGTAGGAGATATAGTTTTCCTTCAATAAGTAAATCAGACAAAGAGAAGGAAGGAATATATATCCAGATTGTTTTAAGAAGTTCTCATATATACCAAAGTATCAATATAGTCGGTCCTAGAAGAATCCCATCTCTCTACAATAAGAATTATGCAGCAAATAAGAAGAGTTTCTGTATTCATATGGAAGCTATTTCTGTAAAGGAACAAAGTTAGTAAAGTTAGTTTAGTAGAGAAACAGTCAATTCTTCCCAACAACGGTAACAATAGGAAGTTTACATTCATGACTTAGCTCAAGTGTCCAGTTTCTAGTCTAATACTTTCATATTGCCATGGTTTCTTCACAAACAGAAGCCTAGAAGAATAGGCAGGAATTTAAAGCTGTCTTTTGCCTTCATCACTCCTTCAACTTCAGCCACAATTACTGAAGACATACAGCAATATATCTGAAGAATACATAACAACAAATAACACACAAAAGGAATATTATCTCAGGAAAATGCAACTGAAGGTCAGTCCATTCATCACAACAAAGTTCAAAAAAAGAAATTTAATAAATTGTGAAATCTAAATAAAAAGTAGTCAGCATCACACTGACATATAACCATAATGTTAAGGTTATACAGTATATATAAAGATATATTTAACATATAACTGGCTCCCCATGACATTGTTAAACAATAAATTTTTTTACTGAAGTGTTTTCCTTGACCCTGGTAGCTTATGTCCTTTTTTTTCCACTTTAAAGTTACCTCTCCTTTTTAAAAATTAAAAAAATGCTTCAATTCCAGAATCAAATTTGTAATGATTTTGTTTAGGAATTAGAAAGATTAAATTACTAGAAGTCGTCAAAAAAGTGGGCTTAGATTGTTTGAGTTTTTGCACCTTAGTGTAAGAAAGACATTGAGATATTGGTGCAAGTTGAGTGGATGTTTACCAAGACAGATAGATACTGGAGCCATAAGAGGCTGGGAGAACTGTTTTTATTCAGTCTTGAGAAGACTCAGAAGAGACATTATGACTGCCTACAACTATATAAGAACAGAAGCCCAGAGAAGGTGAGGAAATTCTATTATTTGAAATATCCAGAACTCAGATGAACAAGTCTCTAAGCAACCTGATCCAGCTTCAAAGTTGAGTCTAACTTCAAAGCCAGTGTGCTTTAAACCAGAGGATCAGATTTTTTCCAACTGAGTGATTGTAAGATCCTACATTACAAGTGACTTTTTTGGAGGGGGAGGGTGATGAAGGGAGGCGGTTAAAGGAGGGGCAGAGGAGGGGAAGATAATAGTGCAGCTATATTAAACTACCATTCTACTTGCAATAACTCTTTAAAAAATCTTAACAATTTACTATTCCTCCCTATCCTTCCTTATCCATTTTTAGAAAACTTAAATACACTAAAAAATAAGCTTGCAAAAAACAATAGGGATCGATATACACTGCATTCCCCATTTGCAACATTTTCTCCAAGAAGCAGGCAGTAATCATAAAGGCACAATAGCCTGATTTCTTATTAAGTATACTTTAATATGAAATATGTATATAGACATATTTATAAAAAAAATCTTACTCTTTTGTAATTCCTGTGAGAAATGTATTAACAAGGAATTATTTACAAAAAATACACACTCTTGATTACCTCATATCACCCAGCTACTTAAAGAACATTTTATAACACTGTTATAAACACTGATTGTCTGATTTAGTAAGGAAAGGACTATCACTGACTTTCTTTTTCTCTGACAAAAATGATGTGCATCCTCTTTGTTCACAGATGGCTCATTATGAATCCTTTTGAATCTACCTGGGAGTAAAGTTACATTCTCCAAAATTGCTCAGATGTCTCCACATAATCTCTATCTCCCACTGTTCCAGTTATTTAGAACTGAGGTTTCCTGAAAGAGACATGAATGAGCATCTGTTTTGCAGAATTTAATATACCATTGGGAAAAAGATACACTGGCAACTTACAAATAAATATGATATGGAAATATCACTTTAAAAACATTATGTTAGTCTAAATTTTTGCAACCTTTTAACTTTCAAGAACATTAAAACCTCTGCAAAAATCTCCACTTAGTTCTATGAAAGAAGCTTTTGTCTATTTTATTTTCACAGAATCACAGTCTTCATAATACATTTTCCCAGTGCTTCATCTTGCAAGGAAAATCTTTTTTCTAGTATATAAAATTATTTCTCTTTCTTCTTCTAAAGCATTCCCTGACAGTCCCTAGCTTCTTCACAAAAGTGAATGAGTGTTTGTCATCTTTTCTTGAAGATGAGTGGATTGAGTTAAGTCACCAAATAACATCCAGCAGGAAAATAAATCTTACTTGTTTCATATAATGATGTTCTTTCCAGAAGTGATCTGCATCCTCCAAAGACAAGAATCTGGCTTTAGAATTTCCTTTTAATATTTTTATACATTAACAATTAGAGAAAATAAGCAAGCAGTTCTTCTCTGTCCCAATTTTGTGCAATGTGTCTTTTAGTGCTTTGAAATCCCAAATAGTTTATGACTTACAATACTAGAAATATAGACTGATATATGAAGACAAAATGATTAAGAATAGAACTATACATCAATATAAGCTCCATCCTTATTGTCACAGATATTAATACCTTAGTATTTTATGAGCCACTGCCTCAGAATAATTTGTTCTCAATCATATCAGTAATTTTTACACAGTTCAACTGTCACTTTGTGTAATTCTAAAGTTTGCATGTTATCCTACATACGTCTCCCTGTTTCACAAAATTAAGGTGTTATCAGGTTTTTCAACATATTTTCAGGCTGTCTTTCTGATGGTTTCATGACAAAATCCTAAATCAGTTGAAGTTAATTAGCATTTGCCAACCATTTTAATGATGATATAATTTCAGTCTCCATTTTCTACAATGTTGAACTATGTGACAACTCCTTCAATTACTGTGTCCTCTTATGTTAAGGAGTACATCATTAGTACATCATTGGGAGAAATACATCATTCTGAAAGGCCAGAAATATAGCTTTTCCCATTTCATTTAATGATTTGCAAATAGAATTTTAATTCTGTCTCTGACATCAGACAAAGGGGAAGGAATAATTGTTGTTCAGTAAAGCTATGCAGGCAATTTGATTATTTTGTCAATATATTTTTTCCTAATTCAAATTCTTACAATTAATTGCTACAGTTTCATTAAACCAAAGTTGCCACATTTATTCCTTAAACATTTTCATAATGCTGAAAAATATTCTGATTTCAAAATAAACATTTTAAAAATATGTGGATTTTGAAAAGTTTTCAAAGAGGTTTTCATAGCTTTTGCTCAATATTTAATGATGAATTCATCTGAAAACCTCATTTTTGAATATTCAGTGCAATATATGCAAGTCAAAAACTGTCAATACAAACTCCAGCTCATTGTTTTTATCCTTCTCACTTTGCCTTTGCCTTCTATAACATTTTATGAATACTTTGTTTTATTTTGAATTATAGACAAACAAGGTAAGAGCATCTAAAAATCCTTTTTTTACTGCTTTCAGTTGACGTTGATGGTCTAGGGTCATCTAGAGAATGTAAAATCTCTGAGCTTAGAACATAGAAATGAAAATCTCTTACTCTTTACTTCCCTGTGTGTAAGTATGGTGTAGATCAGAAAGAAATTCACAAATAAAAATATAACATAGGCAAAAAATGCAAAATAGGCAAAAAAAAATGTAATTCAGTATATTGTTCTGTTTGATAAAATAGACTGATATTTCCAGAAGAAAAAACTTAGTGCTTATGTAAATAGTTGGGTTTTTTTCTTTTTTTTTTGTTTTGTATTTGTATTTTGCTTTTTTTTTTTTTTTTTAGTAACTGCAGATAGTGATCCCAAGCTGTAAAGGAAAATAATGATAGCATCTACTGAAATGCCACGGAGGGCAGACAAAGCTGCAGGCAAAAAGGGAAGAAAAATTATTGCTCTGAGCTCTATAAACAAAAAGCTAAAATGGAGAAAGTTCTAGATATGTATCAGAGCAAGTCAGAGATAACAATTGCCTATTTCATATATACAGAATTTTTAAACCACAAAAATCTGTTTCTTTGGGAAAGTATTTAAATTTACAGCATCTCTGAGGAGAATATTTTTGTTATTGTTCAAAATGATGCTTAAGAAATATTTTTTTAATTAGCTACTATTGATATCATCTGAAGTTCTCACACTGAACTTTGGGGTCACTGGACTTATTATAGACGTACATGAATATAATGGAAGCAGATTGTGAAATCTTTTAAATGTCTGTGTATTCCAGTCATACTTTCACTAAAATTTTGGCATTTGTTTTCTAATCCAACAATGATGGAAATAAAAAAACTGTGTGTGTTTTTATAAAATGGCACTGGGTCAAAATACAATGAAATTATGTTTTTTTAGCCTCTGGAAAAGTTTTGAAGGGTCTCTTTCTTCACTACTGACAAAATAGCTGTGCCATTTTTATAAAGCTTCATAAGTAAAAAAAAGAATTGTGTTCCTTAATATTTTATAAGTTATCTGGTATTGTACATTTTTCTCATTTGTGTCCTAATTGCAGAACTGGAAAGGATTGTTAATCAACACTAATAACAATGTTATTGCAGCTAAAGAGATTTATGCCTTTAGGTAAAACCTGAAATGATGAGCAGTCAGCAGCTGGGAAATGCAGGCTGCCAGAAATGGAGTGGCAGCACTAGCATGGGATTTCAGAGCTGTGATTCATTCATTTTTTCTTAGAACACTTTCGCAGAGAGTGATTAAATTTAATCTCTGTGTGAAGTCTGAGTGAGTTCAGGTGAATGTTGCATTCTGAGGCATCAGGATAAACTCACTCATTCATTTTGAACTTCCTTTTAGTACTAAATAAAAAAAGGTAGTTTCAACTCCACAAAGAATAAAGAGCAACAGTATTTTCCCTGTTGTGCTGAGTGCCTGACAAACACAAAGAACATTGTGTATTTGCATCCTATTTCTCATAATTTCAGTTAGTGAAATTTTCCTAGCAATACACATATAGAAGGAACATAGTAGACTTGGTGTTAGAGGGTTGACAAACAAAAATAAATTCTTCAGTCAAGCAAGAAATATGCGATGAGAGATTATAAATATTCAGAAAATATAAATCTATGACTAAATACCTATGTGACATAAACTGGCAGAGCTGCAGGAAAGTCATAGGTTCTCTGTCAATTGATGCAAATTCAGGATAGGCTGATAAGATTTTAATGGCAGAAAATGAAGGAGTAGAAAATTATGAATTTTGTATGTGTGCATACTCAGACATACTTTTAAATACTCATACACCCACCCACAGAAACTGTTTTCTAATACTTGTTCCAGTACACTGCATATGCAGGTGTTTATGTGTATATAAATGCATATACATTCCTAGAAATTTTGGTTGTGATTATGCCTCTAATACTTTACAACTTGAGGACCTACTCATTAAAACTCAGTGTTAAAAATGTAATGAATTGCGTCAGACAATGGTGTCAAAAATGTACATTCAGGAGTTAATCATTAAAAAAGCCACAGACAGAACCTCCTCAGTCTGAACCAAATTCAAGGACAAAATATTATTGACTTAATAATATATTTTAAAGAATTTAACAAGTTATTTTTACTTGCTACTATCAAAAGGTAGGAGAGAACTCTATATATCAGAGATCAATAGTTTTATTTACAGTGACATCAGATAACAGTCAGAGAGTAAAAACTAAACCTGGATTTGAAATGAATATGTAATTTAAATTGCAAAGATTTTTCCAGTTTGTAAAAAAATTAAGAGGTTCTTAATGTTTTGAAGAGAACAACCATGAAAACAGCCAGAAGATTCTATCCTAAAATTATGGGTTTTTTATCTTGAAAGAATGGATTTTGATTGCTGTAATTGTCCATAGCTATTATCAGATGGTTCTTTTGTCCTATTAATGGTAATATAATATCTTATTTATGTATTCAGGTATTTCTTTCTTGAATTCTAGAAAAAATAATTTATCCATTTCTTTATGGTGATATAACATGACAGGAATGTATGTCAGAGCATTTTAAGTTTCCAAACTTTAGGGCAATCTGAGAAGAAAAAGCACTGAGTCATAGAGAAGATGAAAATAAAAATCACCAACTGTTATAAAATATGCACATTCCCTTAATAATGTTAATTTTATTCTCTCTCTTTCTCTCTTTCTTGCATAGACTGAAAAATTAGAGCATAAACCAATGCACTAAATGGTCACATACTGAGATCATGTACTTTCTAGCATATAATTAGCTATAAAAAATGATTAAGCAGCTGAAGACAAAATGAAGGAAAAAAAAATGAAACATGTAGAGGAAGCAGTTTAATTTTAGAACAGTAATGTTCATTACTTCTCATTATATAGTTCTGTGTTCTTGCAACTTATCTATTATTAGAAGGCAGCATTTGTTTCAATCTCTCAAGTGAAATGAGAGAGAAAAAAAAGCCTTTTCCCTGTCTTATGTATGTGGAAGTTTATCTTCATGTTCATATGATTACGTCATGGCTGATATTTCATTATGCTCATATATATTTAGGTGTACTCTTTGCTTTTTTGTGTACGCCTGAGACAGAAACATGTTCAGCTTACCAACCACTACAATGCTTCTATCCTTTTAGTCAAAACTGCTATTTCAGTTACCCTATATTCTAAGTGAGCAACTGAATATCTTGTAGAAGTGCAGTACACTGTATTTGTTCTCATGAATAGCATCCTGATACATTTTTGGAGTAAATATTCAATTTGTCAAGATGATTACATAGTAATAATATATTCTAGCAGTGACTTTCAGGTAACCATCATACTAAATAATTCGTTACTACACACTTCTTATTGTTTCATTGAAGAAATTATAATCATAATTAATAATGCAAAATATAGTTTGCAGAAGCCGGTAGTAAGCCTCAGTATATTCTTCCACAAAATCTAATTCAAGAGTAAAACACCTTCATTACGGTCTCTGTATTAAGATGAGTTGTATTTTTATCTAGGTTCTGATAATTATATCTCCTGAATCTCTTTTGATTCTACAGGAAATATAGACATCTGTTTCACATGCAAATACTTTACATTTAGTCATATATCTAGCTGTCTTAATTGTGAGTTGAATTGTGACTCTATCCTGAGTCACAAATACTCTTAGGACAGGATCCAAATTTTCCACATACAATGTATTTTTTTACTTATGAGTTGATTCGCAGCTTACTTGTGACAAGGTCAATGAGACAGTGTCAAAGTATCGCTAAGACAGGACAAGTCTTTTCTATCTTAGAGGGTAAATAGACAATCTTAGGGGGAAAACAGATTGGTATGATATGATCTCATGTTCAGATTTGTGTTAACTCTCATTTCCTTATTTTTGGCTTGATTTTTTTTACAAATAATTAATTCCATATTTTTTTTTCAAGACTGTAAGTCTGTTTTTCTTTTCTCTGATCCCTGGCTGAACAAGCACTTGCTTAGATTTTTCTTCTGTCCATTATTTTTCTCAATCCTTATTTGTCTCCTCTGAGCTGTCCACACCTCTAAGGTCTTGTTCAGGAAATCCATCTTGGTGTTAAATGGCCTTAGTAACTTAAAACATTGAACCTACTGAAGTAATGTTAGCTATTCTTCCATCGTTAGAGACTTTGTTTCTTGTATTATAGCTTTTGTTTGCCTTTTCCTCCCAGTTTTGAAGTAAAATACTGTCTTTCATTGGGGAAATCTGTTTTTGACTGTAAGTTTTCATAAGTTTTTATTTTATGAAAATAAAAAGTTTTGGAAAATGAAATGCTAATTAATTTTCAAATAAATTCACAGTGCTTATGGAAGTCTTCACACATTTCTGTAGCATATCTTTTTATGATAGCTGCCAGAACACAATGCTATGTTTTATATCAATTATCTCTAATTAGCACTCAATTTCAGGATAATGTTATCTAAATCTCTGATGACTGCTTCTATTGTAAACACATTTTTATTGTTCTTATGTCCTTTTGTAACTGTTGTGTTTTTAAAAGAATCAAATATTTGCTTTTTATTTTAATTTCTATGCTAAAATTGTGTTGTTTGGTAGAGGCTGAAATATAGAGGCTGAAGAATTCTCTTCAGTCAGACATATCTGAATAACAACACAAAGCTGTTAGGGGAAGCAGGTTCTTCAAGGAAAAGATATGCATTTCCATTTCAGAACTGTGGAAGACTTTTCTCTGTTTTTTGTTGATTGGAATGACCAATAGTTACTACCAAAATATTCCATGAGAGTACTCCAAAGAAGATTTGCAGTTATTACCTCTTTGAGAAATCAAAAAAAAAAAAGGAAAACTCCACAGCCTCACAGTCATGAGTGAGATCAGAAAGTGGCTTCTTATTCTTGGCTTTTGTACTTTGATGTAAAATTCAGTCACCTTACCTGAGGTCTGTATTTTTCTTGATCCTTATGAGAATGCTTTGCTTGAATTATATACTTTGTTCAGTAAATCACAGAACATTCAGTTAGTAGTTGTAATGTTATCACCTTTCATGACTGCACTTGCAATATTTTATCACAGCTGGGGATAAAAGCCAATGAATGGTTCTTATCAGGCAGCTTGTTCGTTACATCAAAGGATTTAAAATGAAAAAAAATGTATTTATTATTCCATTTGTATACTTGAGACACTATTCTCCAGAGCATCAAATCAAATTAAAATGGCAATAAAGCAAATCTCTTTTGTATGCAATAGTCTGTCCATGGAGCCAAACACAATGTTTATACAATCATAGTACTTATTACTCCCTTTCATCCTCACATACTCATTTGTATCATTTCTTAACCAAACTCCCAGCTGGATATTTTTGCAATTTTGATTCATGATTCTGGAAGACCTTTGTCAATTCTGGAGTTTAAAGAAAAAAGATTGTCAGGACCTGTGCTTTAAGGCATATTTAAAGTGCTCAAAGATCAAGAAGATCCATAATTAAAAAAAAAACTGAGCAGAATATACTGAACATTTTCTTACCATCATATCTCTAACCTACAAGACTTTCTATCATTTTGCCTAAAGCAGATTCAACATAGTTATACAATTTCTGGGAAGTACTTTTTTTCCATAAAGACACTCACTCTGGGAGACTACATATTCTCCTCATAGGAATTCTAGCTGTGTGATAATCTCTAACACTAGAAAGTAATTTCCCATACCTTAGCTGAATTTTCTTTGGTGTAAATTGCATTTTTTTAGAAGGCCAAGCAACAATTTTTTCATGCTCTTAAAGATTTTTATCGGATTCTCTAACTCAGTTTACTCTTCTTTATGCTTAACTGCCGTTTCATTCATATCCCTAGATTCAATAGTTCAAAGAAAACTTTTACTTAAAATAGCAGTCATTATGAATAATCACACAATGACTGTTGTAGAAGATCTTTAACTGTGTTTATAAGATAAACCTATGCTGTTGCTTTACAGTCAAGCAAGAAAATAAATGTGATATCATCTCAACTTCCTGCCAAAGGATACTGATAATATTCTGTGTGTAGCACAAACAGATACAAATAAGCCAAAATCATCTGACCTGTACCCAAATAGAGATAGAAATTAACTAAGTCCACAAATAATAGAGTCTCCATCTGAGGTATGGATCTATACCTGATTCTTTGATGATGATAAGATTATTTCTGCTGATTTTAATGAGAGTTAAAACAAAGAGAGAAAATGATTATACTTCTTTCTAAGACAATATATGTTATGGTGACAAGTATAACAATGTCTAAAAATTCTATGTCTCACAGAGTTACCTTAAAACCTCATCAGAAGAACCTTTCATAATTATATCTATCAGAGAACAATCTTTAGGACAAAGTTAGACATGTCTCTTCTTGATTTCAGAGGAACTTTTGTGTGATTAACAATTATAGAATCAGGATTCAGGATGTGACCGTTCATTTAGACCTCCAAGAAAAAGAGTTCTCCACAAACCAGTTTATTTATTTTTAAACTTCCTCTTAGTGAATGATTGATTCACTAAAATGAAGAGATGTGAAGCGTTTTGCAATACAGAATAAATGTTGCTTTTTTAAATTGAGTGGAATACCAAATGAAATGTTCATAACAGAAATGAACCTCCATAGTGTTCTTCATTTTATCTTTGCTGGATTTATTATTATGACTGTTTTTGTGATACAATGTGAAAGCTGGTGTCTGCTCCTTAAAACTTGGCAGGGTGACAGTTACACATCTAAGTGTTCATAACTAATATTAATTAATACTAAGCTACAGAGAAAGCCCTTTTTGATATTCACAAAGTATCTAGCAGAACATATAAGAGATCCGTTGTAATTATCATAAGCACCAGGTTAAATCCTAATTGCAGCTGATGTTGAGAGTTCTTTGATGGGCCAGGTGATTTAGAGTTAGTGTCACTTCATTTGTTTTTCTTTATTGCATTAAAATGAAGCTGCCTGGTCTTTTGCAAATGCAGTCCTTACAATGCAGTTTGGAATATATGGATATTATTATCTAGTCCTGGGAAAGTAATATTAGAGAAGAAAAACAACAGCTATTTTTCCTACGATTACAAGAAAAGAAGAGTGTGATGAATGTATTACATGCAACACTATCAACATGTCCACTCTTTGTGCAAATGATGCAAGATATTCAGAAAAAAAAGATGCATCTAATGGCATTTTAATGTACTCCTATTTTATCTGCATGATAGCTGCACTGTGTTTGGGAACATGATGTTCCTCGAATGGCACAATGCATTGCTATTAATTCAGATTGTTCACGATTATGGTCTAAATGAAAAGGGATACCAGAAGAGTAAAGAGGAGTTAAACACACATGGTTAGTGAAAGTGTCAGTTTATAATTGCATTTAACACACAGAAACATGAATTGAGAAAAAAAAAAAAAAAAAGACCTTTTTCCTCTGAATCGAGGCTGGAAGGAGGCTGGAAGGCTAAGGCTAAAATGGACAGTATCGCTGATTATCAGCTTTAGAGAACTAGCTTAATCAGCTTTAGAGAAACAAATACTTAGAGTCATTGTTCTGTGGTATTTGATAGGTCAACTTCTGGACCTACATGTTATCTATGAGCAGTCTATACATCATGTGCACAATGAGACGTAATATATATACAAGATAATGAATGAAGTCATACAGGGCTCCTTGCAAAAAAACTCTTTAGACAATCCTGCCTGTAGCCAGATCTGATCATATTTAAAGCATTCATGTGAGCAATTCCACCAGAATCACTCATTCATTTTTTTTATATTGTGAAAATCTCCAAGGCAGAAAGTAGTATTTTGTTTAGTAGGAATATAATGCTAAATGGTGTCATGGTGTAAAAAGAGCAGAAGAGATTCTACTGATGAAACAACTACAATGCTGATTAACAAGCTTATCCTCAATACTCTGATTTTCCAGTTACTAACTGATTATGCTGCATGCTTTTTATTAAAAAAGTATATATATATTTGTGAGTCCCAGAATGAGAGAGGATGAAACATGCTTCTTCTGATATAAACCCTAGGAATAAGTTTCTACTTTCAGGCATATCATTGGTAACTGAGAATAACCCCCTCATTGTCACTGGCTTGCTCACTTTGAACTTATGGCAGTCTAACTAAGCATTATTTTTGCCATGATGGCAGCAAAACATCTAATACTTTTTCTCCCCTCCTCCCCAAAAAACATAAAAATATTCTCCCAGATATTGGCTGATATTTCTACTTTTTTCTATGTTAATATATTTTATATTTGTATTTGGCTTATATACAGATTTGTTTACCTCATAACATCAGCTAAACATCAATTTGATGATAAAAAAAAAATCTCCCAGACTCTGTTTTGCATCTGAACACATATACAAAGAGAGCTAGAAGGACAATATTTCTTTCTCTCTGGGAGAGCCTATTATCATGCCTATGCTATAAAAATAGGCCTATGGAAATTAGAAAACGGAAATACCAACAGAAATACTTAGAAAAAACACACATTCATTACTTGAGCAGTATGTGGTATTGTTATATTCCATTGGTACTTAACTGTGAGAAAAAATACTTTTATTCAAACATTTGCCTCTCTTATATTTAATCAGATCTGCTGCTATGATTCACCTTGCAACCTACCTTATAAAAGTCTCTTCTTATCTGAAGAAAGAGGGGAAAACTATTTTGAAATTTTAAGACTTGACACTACACATTGATATTTTATCTTACAATTTTGTTTAACTTCAGATAGTTCCTTTAGTAGGCTGGTCCGGAATACTGTAAAGTTAATAGCAAGAATCCTATGAGGATAGATCTGTGAAAATGATGATAATTTAAATTGGAATAAAATTTATTTTTAATTTTAAAACTTTGTGTTATTGGTCAATAGTTTCTGAACAAATTACAAAATGTTTTATCCCTTAAGAGTGCTATAAGCTACATCAGTATATGCCAGGTGAGAAAGAGTTGATAAGATCATTTTATAAATATATTAGAGATGCTAATTACAGGTTTTAGCCTCACATTTAACACCATGTGTTTCCTAGTATTACTACTCAGCTATTCTACTATTTACATTTTTTGGAAAAAAGTTCTGGTCTGTCTAAGCCTCACTGATTTCACAAAAGCAGTGGACATTTATAGGATATACTTTTTAGCAGAAATTATACTCTACAGATCTCTCACTGTGAGTTTTATGAAGCATGCTAAATAAAGAGAACATTTCATCGGCCTTGAAATCACAGAGATGGTCTCTGACGTAAAGGAAATTTGAAAAGTATCCATGTAACAAGAAGGTCCAGAAAGAAAGGTAGGAAAGGTAGGAAAGGTAGGAAGGAAGGAAGGAAAGGAAGGAAAGGAAGGAAAGGAAGGAAAGGAAGGAAAGGAAGGAAAGGAAGGAAAGGAAGGAAAGGAAGGAAAGAGTCATATAAATCATCTAAATAGTACAATATCTTGCATTAACTAGAAACTAAGCTGACACCTTAGACTGAGGGAATCTGATTCATCCTTTGGTTAAAGGAAATCTGGACAAAACAAGAGACATGGAGCAGAACCTGGAACAAGGGCTCAGGCTAGGTTTAAGGGAAAATTCTTCCCAAGGAGGCCAGTTAGGCTATGGATGAAGTAGCCCAGAGAGATGGTGCAGACTCCATCCTTGGAGGTTTCCAAGACTGGTCAGGTAAAATCCTGAGTAACACTGTCAGAGCTCAGAGCTGGCCCTGCTTTGAGCCTGGATGGAGACCTGCTGGGCAGCCTTCCTACATGATGGTCACTGTGGTACCATGGCTGGGATTCTGCAACCAGGTCTTACCTGGGTCTTCAGATATCACTGTGCTATTCTATGCATCACCAGATTACTGAAGAAAAATCCCACAGATTGGCTAAGAAGTGCAAGAAGGGTATTTTGGCTCATCTGGAAGTTACATTTCAGTGTGTTTTCAAATGCATCAATCAATTCATATTTATTTGGTTATGTCTCAAGAGTTTCCAAACTGTTCATTCTTTCTTTCCTCCTTTGATCTCATGTGTATCACATCAATCTATGTCAGCTGCAACTTAAGTATCAAAAAATAATAAATTAAGCATAGTACTTTCCACTCCTACAGTACTCTAGGTGACAGGAAGGCATGCAAACAATATGAAGCCCTACCATTTGGGAAATACTTTCCTGAGCAATTAAATTAAATGTAATGTTTTATAGATTGTATGTTTAAATGACTTATAACTCTCTGAAACTACAACATATGGACCTAAGAAAAGCAAATCATTTTCTACAGTTTATTTGTGTTACAAGGTAGGAAATCACAGCTATCCAATTGGCTCCAGACACTGCCCTCACTGTTGAAAAACACTCCAGAAAGCCAATCACCAATCACAGCACTGAGTATGCTTCCTCAAGAAGTGTAAACACATTTCCAAATAAATTGGAATACTCTCTAAAAATAGCAATGACTGCCATCTGAGCTAAAATGAGGTGGTCAGCAAATTAAAAAAGAATTAAACATAATTTGAATAATTATTTTAAGATAAACATAAACAGTTGAGTCTCAGATGAAAAGAATTTTCATGTTGAGGCAGAGTACTTTACCTGATCTCTCGCATTTTTTTAATCAGCAGCATTCTCTTGTCACTCCATTAAAATAAAGTCCATTTGAAGGTCTTTTAAAATCCTCTTTAAAAATATGATTCAGGAATCAGTATTGTTGCTCCCCATGAGTTTCTTTTTTTTCCCGTCATTTACATGCAGAAAATCTTTGAGATGTTAAAACAAGATTTAAAAAGTTGTCTCCTCTTTCTTGCACTAAAAAAACTGACAATTAGGGCCTCCAGGTAAGTTATTATCCCTTACTGGATTTTGAATCTTGACCTCCTTAGTTAGCCGAAAGAAAATTTTAAAACAGTTCTTCCCTTGTATAAACAACTTAATATTTTTTACCCGAAGAATGTCCTTAGAGATTGATGATTAAGGCACACACATGTAATAAATTCTTTAAAACAAATAGCTATACTGGCATTTATTTTTCCAAATTTGGTCTACAATACAACATTCAGAAAAAAAAGATCAAAATTGAAAGGACATATTTCTATGTATTGTATGGTATATTTTGATTAAAGTCTCCAAAATTACTTTCTGCAATACTACTGTTTTTTTCTCTAAAGTATAATTCAGAAAAGAAAAAGCAGAAATGTTTCAGTCTTTCAAATCATAATAGAAATACATGTTGGAATGTAGCTGAAAGTGTAAATAGCTTATACAGATGGTATGTTCTAATAAATGGGAAAAGTATTACAAGAGCAGTCTCTATTATAATGCAGGAACAATATTTGAATATGAAGCAAAAAGGCAACTTAAAATTAACAGGTCAATATTTTACCTCAGTTAGAGACAGTAGAAATCCATCAATTTTCCTAGCTTACAGTTTCAGTTCTGGACACATTTTTTTTCCTAAGATACTCTTCTGTTCAGAATCCTTGAGCTAACAACATAGGCAGCAAAACAAATCATAATATAAGCACAATCAACAAATAAATTACTTTCTACTCTACAGCTTTATTACATTCAGACAATCATTCAACACAGCAATTCATCATGTGTTTAATTTGCTTTCAAATGCTCTAAGAACACAGCCAACTTTTTTTCTACTACCAGTACATTAGAATGATGAGATTGTTCGCCAATACATGTTGATATCTTCCATCTTGCTTTAAAAAAGGTTATGGCTATTTTCAGCTGACAATATAAGCAATCTCAACAAACCTTATACATCAATCTATTTATTGGCTGCAGTTCTGAAGTGATTCTGCTGCCAGGATAGTTGTTTAAGGATTCAGAAACTCACAGGGGTATTTCTTTGGCTTCGGCTTCCGTTTGTTTTGGCCTTCTTTTCTAAGGTATCTATGAAAAATATACAACAATCATTACAGAGAGCTTTCTCCTCAAGTAGGGAGAAGTCCCTGTTTCTCCCACTGCCACTTTCGAAGATGCTTTAAATTACCTTGCAAATGTTAATGACCACTATTGCAAAAACAGATATTTCATGACAAAAAACCTTGTCATCTTGGTAAAATTAACTCAGTGTATTCATTCACAAGTGCCTTTGCTCTGGCAGAAATGTGTCCGTTTCTTCTAGTGAACACCATTGGTCCAGATTTTTTAGATGTCATGGTATATGTTGCTCAAAAAAGAAGTTAAAGCACATAAAGTTTTCTTACGCATCCAAATATATATATTAGCTCGATTTGGTTGATTTTACTGGTAATATACCAATTTGGGACACTCATGACAAACCTATCTTGAGGATTTGAGAAGTTGTAGATGTATGAGGAAACTTGCAACAAATTAAAAAATGAGACAGATGTTTTCATACTGATATAAATGGAAAAAAAACCCTAGTGATCTAACTGAATGTGTCCAGACTTACCTCAGGTTAAACCTCTCAGAGGAATAACTTGCTTGTTTAAGAAGATGCAGGGAAAATGTTCTGATCTCTCTTTAGAAAGATTTCTGAGCTCAGCATTAACAGAATACTCTGTTTTCTTCATTTCAGAAGAGAAATATATGCCTCAGCTATTCCTTAGGTTTAATTGTTCTTGTCACCAGCATGTTATAGGATCTTTTCAGAATGGATCATAGGCTTTTTATTAGCAATTGCAATTATTAAAATAGAATTCAAAATTAAAGATTTCAGCTTTGAAAATAACTTTAAATTATTAAGATAACCCTTTCAGAATAGTACTATTTAGTTCATGAAATGTCTTATAACACCATGCTTCTGTTTCTTGTTCACTTTTATTTAGCTGCATTTAATTTATTAACTGTTCCAAATATAATAGGAGGTAGAAAAGCTACTTTATAAACTCACAATAATATGTATGCCTTTTGCACCCAGAGATTCTACTTCTCCTTTGGAGCTTTCCTGTTCTTTCATTTGATCATTTTTTATTATCATTGGGGCTAAATCAGTGGAATCTCAATTACAATATTGACACTATGAAACCTTGTAAGGTACTGTAATCTTGATTTTTATTTAAATCATTTCTAGTAAATAACTGTGGGATTTTTTACTTTACAAACTCTAGTTTTCACTTAACAAAACATTCTAACAGATTTTCAATATTTATATAATGTATGTTCATATCAATTTCGGTTAAAATCATGGATCTGTATTGGCATTTTACGATGTCACTCTTCACCATAATGTTTGAGTGTCCTCCAAATAAGTAATCCACACTGCAATATAAAATTTTCCTCACTGATTTTCTTTCAAGAAGCCTATAAAAATATGTTTAATTCTGTTTAAGTAACAGCAACTTGAGGTTTAACAGTGAATTTTAAAACTGTAGGCTATCATACTAATGAGAAATTTTTAAAGTGCTTTCCCTCCATTTTATAAATTAGAGTAATTTTTTAAATTAATTCTATACTAACCAGTGGGATATATAACTGATAACTGAGTTTATTAAGCCATTTTTTTGCGGAATTTCTCCTAACAAGAATCTTCATTTCCTGAGTACCATAAAATATGCCATTTTTAATGCATTTGTAATGAGCTCTCTTTGTACTGTACCCACAGGATTCATTGAGCAGTCATACTTTAATCAGAGTTGTTTACTAAGTCTGACATATATTGATGTGCACCGCTAAAGCCTGATTCTAATTTTTGTCAACATACATAGTAGTTTTTGCTATACTCTCAGCTTTTTGAAATTGCTATAGTTAGATTTCTTAAGGGTCTCTTATTTTCCTGTCATCATCTAGGAGGAACAGCTTTTTCACACTTAGACTGGCAGTTATTTCACTCCTAAAACTGTGCTGCACCACATCCTGAAGGAAACTCTTGAGACAAGGAAAAACTTGACTAATGTGATCCTGGTTCACTCTACTTCAGTGGCTGTAGCCTCAGACAACTACATACACATTTCAAATGCTCATATAAAAGGAACCATTTTGAATCTTTTCCTAGCCAAAAGATAAAACTTCATGATGCTGTGTTGTGCCACTAGCTAATTTATCAGATAAGAGCCTTATTGAATATTTAAGACTTCCCTGCAGCATATAATGCTGAGAAGACAGTAAATGAAGCATATGCAATGTCATACTCCTGTCTTTTATCACATTTTGTCCCTACTTTTGTAAGTAGTAGTGGTAATCTTTTCAGCAATCCTTCCTACTTATGAGGAGAGTGTACTCATATTTAGAAGAGGTGAAAATAACAGGAAATAAAAATAGGTTTGCTTTAGAACTTCAAAGTTTTCCAGTCATTGCACTAGCGACCTATTTTTTACATGCTGAAAAATCACTCTTGCTTTCTGTACCCCAGTGAGATGTCCAGAAACAATAATGCAACTGAAAGTGAAGACAAGGAAGTATTTACAATGATAATCATTCTTCATAGTCTGAATAAATACCAAAGGCTGGAGAAATAATGGCTTTATGTGCCTGAACTCTTCACGATGACGGATTACACCAAAAGAGTGCACAAACACATAGTTGTAGAGGCACACTTGTTGTGGTCCCGTGTCTGTATTTCCATGACCTTTGAAGCTGCAGTGCTGCTAGGTCTCTGTGCTGCATCTTTTTCCTAATCCTAACCCTAACCCTAACCCTAAGGGCCTGATTCATAATAAGATGCAGCCGACACAATATACACTGTGAAATGGAAAGATATGGAAGTTGTTCTAGAGACACAGTTGTTGTGGTGCCGTGTGTGCATTTGCATGATCTTTGAAGCTGCAATGCTGCTGGTGCTCTGCGCTGCATTCTTAACCCTAACCCTAACCCTAAGGTCACGATTGTGATTTAGATGTAGCTGGCACCATTCCCACTCTGAAATGGGGAGAGATGGAAGTTGTTGTAGAAGCACTATTGTTGTGGTCCCGTGTGTGCTTTTGCATGGCCTTTGCAGCTGCAGTGCTCCTGAGGCTCTTCACTTCACCGTTTCCTAAACCCTAAAGCTAACCCTAATGGCCCGATTCATAATACTATGGAGCGAACACAATTTACACTGTGAAATGGGAAGAGATGGAAGTTGTTGTAGAGGCACACTTGTTGTAGTCCCGTGTGTTTTTTGCATGCAGCTGCAGTGCTCCTGGAGATCTGCGCTTCACCGCTTCCTTAAGCCTAACCTAACCCTAACGGCGAGATTGACATCAAGATAGAGCCAGTGCCATAGCCACTCCGAAATGAGGAGAAATTTAAGTTATTGTAGAAGCAAACTTGTTGTGGTCCCGTGTGTGCTTTCCCATGGTCTTTGCAGCTGCAGTGCTCCTGGGGCTCTTTACTTCATTGCTTCTCTAATCCTAACCCTAACCCTAACGGCCAGATTGACATCAAGATGGAGCCGGTGTCATGGCCACTCTAAAAAGGGTATAGATGGAAGTTCTTGTAGAGGCACACTTGTTGTGGTCCCGTGTGTATATTTGCATGGCCTTTACAGCTGCAGTGCTCCTGGGGCTCTGCGCTTCATCGTTTTCTTAACCCTAACCCTAACGCTAACGCTAAGCCTAACCCTAACCCTAGTGGCTCGAACCATAATGCTATGGAGCCAACACAATTTACACTGTGAAAATGGGAAGAGATGGAAGTTCTTGTAGAGGCACACTTGTTGTGGTGCCGTGTGTGCATTTGCACGGCCTTTGAAGCTGCAGTGCTCCTGGGGATCCTTGCTTCTATGCTTCTCTAACCCTAATCCTAAACCTGATGGTCCGATTCATAATAAGATGGAGCCGGCATGATTTAAACTGTGAAATGGGAATTAAGTTGTTGTAGAGGCAGACTGATTGTGGTCTCGTGTGCGCTTTTGCATGGCCTTTGCAGCTGCAGTGCTCCTGGAGCTCTGCCCTTCATCGCTTCTCAAACCCTAACCCTAACCCTAACGGCCAGATTGACATGAACATGGAGCCGGTGCCATGGCCACTTAAAAATGGGGAGAGATGAAAGTTGTTGTAGAGGCACACTTGTTGTGGTCCCCTATCTGTATTTGTATGACCTTTGAAGCTGCACTAATGCTGGGGCATTGCACTGCATTGTTTTCTTAACCCTAACCCTAACCCTGACCCTAAGGTCACGATTGTGATTTAGATGTAGCTGGAACCATTCCCACTCTGAAATGGGGAGAGATAGAAGTTGTAGAAGCACTCTTGTTGTGGTCCCGTGTGTGCTTTTGCATGGTCTTTGCAGCTGCAGTGCTCCTGGGGCTCTGGGCTTCACCATTTCCTAAAGCCTAACCTTAACCATAACGTCCAGATGGACATCACGATAGAGCCGGTGCCATAGCCACTCCGAAATGAGGAGAAATTTAAGTTATTGTAGAAGCAGACTTGTTGTGGTCCCGTGTGTGCTTTCCCATGGCCTTTGCAGCTGCAGTGCTCCTGGGGCTCTTTGCTTCATTGCTTCTCTAAACATAACCCTAACCCTGATGGCTCGATTCAAAAAAAGACGGAGTCGGCACGATTTAAACTTTGAAATGGGGAGAAAGTCGTTGTAGAGGCACACTTGTTGTGGTGCCGTGTGTGCTTTTGTACGGCATTTGCAGCTGCAGTGCTCCTGGAGCTCTGCACTTCATCGCTTCTCTAACACTAACCCTAACCCTAACCCTAACTGCCAGATTGACATCAAGATGGAGCCGGTGCCATGGCTACTGTAGAATGGGTATAGATGAAAGTTGTTGTAGAGGCACACTTGTTGTGGTCCCGTGTGTGCTTTTGCACGGCCTTTGCAGCTGCAGTGCTCCTGGAGCTCTGCGCTTCATTGCTTCTCTAACCCTAACCCTAACCCTAACAGCCAGATTGACATCAAGATGGAGCTCGTGACATGGCCACTGTAGAATGGGAATACATGAAAGTTGTTGTAGAGGCACACTTGTTCTGGTTCCATGTGTGCTTTTGCATGGCCTTTGCAGCGGCAGTGCTCCTTGGGCTCGGCGCTTCATCGTTTCCCTAACCCTAACCCTCACCCGAACCCTAATGGCCCGATTCATAATACTATGGAGCTGACACAATTTACACTGTGAAATGGGGAGAGATGGAAGTTGTTGTGTAGTCTGACTTGTTGTGGTACCATGTGTGCATTTGCATGGCATTTGCAGCTGTAGTGCTCCTGGGGCTCTGCGCTTCACCGTTTCCTTAACCCTAACCCTAACCCTAATCCTAACCCTAAGGGCCTGATTCATAATATTATGGAGCCGACACAATACACACTGTTAAATCGAAAGAGATGGAAGTTGTTCTAGAGACACAGTTGTTGTGGTGCCGTGTGTGCATTTGCATGACCTTTGAGGCTGCACTGCTGCTGAGGCTCTGCACTGCATTGTTTTCTTAACCCTAACCCTAACCCTGACCCTAAGGCCACGATTGTGATTTAGATGTAGCTGGAACCATTCCCACTCTGAAATGGGGAGAGATGGAAGTTGTTGTAGAAGCACTCTTGTTGTGGTGCCGTGTGTGCTTTTGCATGGCCTTTGCAGCTGCAGTGCTCCTGGAGCTCTGGGCTTCATCGCTTCTCTAACCCTAACCCTAATGGCCAGATTGATATCAAGATGGAAGTGGTGGCATGGCCACTGTAGCATGGGAATAGATGAAAGGAAAGGAAAAGGAGCGACCTTTGGAATAGCTTAAACCTGTTAAGTAGTGTGTTTCTGTGAGTTTCAATAGTAAGAAAAGATTATATTTATCTGATTCTGTCTCTAACTCTGATTCTATATATTTTTTCTAGGCAAGACTTATCTTTGGCCATATCAGGTCCAGTCTGTTGACTGTAGGCCCAATCATCCTCAAAACAAGTAGTCCAGGTCATGAATAATCTGATTTATTCAAATTCAACACTTACATAGCAAGTTTCAGATGTTTGTTCAGGAAATTCTCTATTAAATTGTGGGGTTCTTAGCTAGCATCTAATGCATGAATGTGCAATCATCACTCACCCCAGAAGACGGAGAGACCTTTCAGCCTCAAGGAGCCTCCTCAGGCACTGTCCTGACCTGAGGGGAGAAAAGGGATTCAGCTCCTTTATCTAAGTCAGAAGTTACAATGGAGTCTTTGCTTTAACTTCTTCCCTCTCTATTTGCCTTTGAAATATTTTAACCTTAGATGGAGTTTAAGCAACTCCAGTCATACTTACTTTTGTTTTTGTTTTTTTTTAAGTCTCTTGAGTCAATTAAAAAATCTACAGAGCATGCTCAGTGAGGAGCAGTCATACGTTGGAGGCAACTTTTGGGATGGAGATGTGTATTGGTATCTACCACCACTGTTGGCCTGGCACCAGACATCTTATAGTATTATGTGGCTTATCAGGTGCATGGTGCCCTCAGGTTACCACCTCCACAGGGAGTCCAAGAGAGTTTGATCATGGTGTCTCCCTTCTGCTGCATTGTTTGCTCTTTGCCTGGGCTAGGATGGCAGATCGTGTTGGCCGGGGAATTGTGGAATAGATTCCGTAAATACTAAGCATTCTAGAAGTTGTGACTGTCTCTCACTCCAAGCAAAAGCCAAAGCTTTTGTTAGGCCCTAGTTTTCCTCTGATTTCCCCTTTCTCAAGCAATTTTCCCATAATACAGATCAGTGACAACATTCCATCAGATTCGCTTCTGGAGTGGCAATTTTTACTAAACAATTTTTCTCATCAAACAGAAAAACTTTTAATCTAAATTTTCCTTCTAGAAGAATAAGAAAGAAATGTAGATTTAGAAATATATAAAGTATAAACATGGAATAACTTACTATTCTAAATTGCAACAATTAATCTGAAAGGAACGGAGTACATATCTTCGGACAGAAGTGAAATTTTTGTTAATGATATCCTTTCTAAACAAACTCCCCTGAGTAACTTCAAAGACAAGTATTCTGCAACCAACTTTACAATGAATATGATTTCTACACAGAAAAAAAAAGAATCCATTTTGTTCTGGACCTCATATCTGGAAAGAGAGATTTTTCAGATTTCTTGACTTTCTTCTGTATCATGAGATAATGAAGGGGTAGGCTTGGGTCAGGTTGTATCCAATTACTATGCCAGACCCCAGGAGCAAGAGGGCCTCTGAGTGCTTGGGCACCCTCAAAGCTCCTTTCTTTGAGTAGATGCATGGACAGTCTATGTATCTGCACCTTGCACATGCGATCACTGAATGAGTTCTATACTTCAAGGCTTCTGTGAAAGAGAAAGGTAAATTTCACTGTGGGAGGATCACAAGGGAAAAAAAAGAATTATGTGGTATCTTAGAGCCTAGAATAATTCTGGACTGGGAATAAGGATATATTATTATTAATTTATATTATAAGTATAAAATAAATATGTACTTATTATAATAAATATTGTTTTCTATCTCATAATGCTTGACAGAAAATATTTTTTTCTAAGAATTCCACAATAAAACACTGAATATTTGCAGAATCATCACTGTAGCAGGGATACAATTACATAAGGCCTACAGGAGGACAATTTGCTTGTATAACTGCAGCTTGATGAAGTAGTTAACCATCACTGTACCTTTGTTCTTATTCAAATTTGAAAATGGGGGTCATTGTGTAAATGTATGTCATTATTTCAGTCTATTGTCCAAGTATAGCTTGTTTTCAGAGTCTGATGACAGTTTTGGATTTTGATTATCCCTAATGGCTTGGGATTGATATGTCAATTTAGCATGAAATCATTTACAAATACAAATGGATATTTTTTTCCTAATACTTCAGTCTTACAACAAACATGAGAGAATAAAAAGGTGGCTGGAGCTCTTATTTCTTTGTTCTAAGAAAAATCAGAGCATTCGTCAGGAAATTATAGACTGCTTTGTTCTGTGGAACAGAGCTGTTAGAGAAAATATAGTTCTTCTTTTAATGATTTGAACATTTAATAACCAACTACAGGAACTAACATTTGAGGTGCAAACTGAACTGCTTCTTTTCCTTTCCTCCAAGATTGTACTTCATAAGGATAATTTAGAGAAAGTCAGAAAAAGTGGGATATTCACCAGCTTTCTGAAGCTTGTCAAATGGTCCCTACACAGGTCATCAATTACATTGATTTTTTGTCTCACTGCCATAGAACTGTGGTCTGCCAAGATACCCTTATTTTAGATCAGCTTTCTCACTGTGTGTAAAACACACGTTCCATTAAAAAGCAGAATTTTTATGAGCCCATTTAAACATGCATTTTGATATTGGCCGTAGGATTGTTAGGCTTCCAGATTTGTAACAAATGAGTTGGTGATAGGCAATGAGCTTATTTCTTGACCAACACCTATGAAAAGATGTTCATTTAGATCTAGCAGTAATATTCTTCTCTATCAATGTCAGATCTGGAAACAGTTCTGATATGTAGTCTCAGCTCAGAACAAGACCTTTTTACAGACCTTGTTTCTTTTTGTAGTGTATATTCCCACCAAAGTCTCATTGTACTCTGCTATGTATGTTAAAAGATCTTCCCCCGCAGCAAAAATTGAAAGTTCAAAAGACTAATCAACCAATCAACAGAAGTGTGGAAGGGAATAAAACATAGTGATGACCTTCAGACTACCTGTACTTAAATCTAGTGCTTCAGCTTTCCCCATCATCATGAGCTAAATTTCTGACACTGCTGATTTGTCACAAGAAGAGAGTCTTTTTAGAACAAAAAACACTGAAAGAGGAACAAAAAACCTCCCTGAGTTATTCAAGATAACATTTGTACAGTTCAGATTCCTGCTGTTAAGAAGCAAAATTGTCCTGTTATCCACAGGATTACTTTATGTACATACATATAAATGAATATGTACACATCCCTGTGTACACATGACTGCTCTTAAATTCCAGCTATTAATCATGCAGATCTAAAGCACAGTTTTCAAAATGGACTGACAACTCAGAATTACAAAAACATGACTTCTACATTTGCTATACAAACATCATAAATACGAAAGTCAAGTTTGCTTTACTGTATTAATGGCAGCTGAAATTGAACTTCAAGTTTTTGTCAGATTTCTTTCTTTGTTAGCAGTTTATTTTTTGGACTTTTCTCCACACAAGTGGAGATTTCAGTCTTAGGATGTATAAGTGCATCTCTGTTTATGTGTCACGTCATGACCCTTTGTGAAACTCAAATGCCAGGAAGCCAAGGAAAATTATTAATTTAATTTTCACAATAATTTGTTTAATGAGATTTTTTCACTGCTTGCATTTGGAATCAAGGATATTTAATTCAAGCAAGAATAAATATAGGTAAAACTATAAATGTAATGGAATAGGTGCCAGTAATAGCCGAAGACTGGAACTGATAGTGCCATGTTCTCTTTTTTTTCTATTGGAATACTTAGTGTTTTTTTCTTAATTAAACTTAAGCATTTCTGAAATTTGAAATGCTATTTTTATGACTTCCATGAAATATGTGAAATTCCTTTGCACAGGAATACCACTGGCTATGAAAACTAACTGAGAAAGACCAGCCCACACGCAGGCTATTTATCTTTTAGTCACCAAAATGTCATGGCTGTATAAAGAGTGTTGTTTGGGATAGGTCAGTAGAATGACTTCCCTGGGAGACTGCAGAAGACAAAAGTACACAAGGCAACACTCATACAAACCACTAACATGAGAAATTGTGTTTTGGTGCTCCAGAACATCCTAGTAATATTTGAATGAATTGACATATACCTACCCTCAAAGTCCATGTAGTTTCAGATTCCAAAGTAAGTGTTGTCTGGACAATTTATAAATATAAAAATAATATCTGATTGATGAGCAAAACAGAAATGAGCAGTAATATTATTTTTGCTTTTTGCTCAGGTTAGAGATAGGCCCTCAATTTTCCTCTTCATTTTTACTGGCTCAGTGCTAGCCTAAGAAAGAGGAGAGAGTTAATGATTTTCTTTCCAGGACAAAATAGTTAAGAAGCCATTCAAATTGCATATCGGTGTTCATCATACATGTTTGCATACACTGCACTTTTTGCAAAAACTATAGTCATTTACATGACCTTCTCCTAACATAAGGCCCATTGTGAACCAAGTTATGGGATCATGAGTGATTTATGAGGAATGAAATCTTTCAGTGGGTGACAAGGGACTTTGTGAGCTGTCATTTGCTTTCCTAAACATGTATCGCACAACATTTGCAGAGCTAGGGAGCAGAGGACTATAACCTGAATATTTTTTTTGTGTTTATATCAGTCATTTACTTGAGGCAATATTTGGAGTTCACTATTTAATGGAAACATAACTGTACTTAAAACCTCTCTCATGAGTATTGATTTTAATATGTTGTTTATTTTGCTATGTACTCCCAGCAACACAAAATCTTCCCTTTCTGCTTTCTAATGCATGAAAATTTTAACACTTCTTGAAGTACACACTTTTTATGAAGGATGGATGCATATTCTTTGCTACTTATTTTTTCTGCCATATATTATAATGAATAATGTGGCAAAAGCTAAATTAAAACTTACTATTAAGAAGAGCATGTTGAAAAAACTATGTCATATTTTTTTAAGACTGTCTTTTCTTAATTATATGTTCACTCCATAAAATCTTCCTGCCATGCAGAAAAAAGCTAATGCAAAATAAGATAATTTCTTTCTCCAGGACGTTATCATATTTTGAAAATGGCATTTATCCATATGAAATAGTTAAAAGGAAGATGAAAGATTATAACTGTCAAAAATGCTAATTAAAGCACTTCGTCCATCTAAAACTAGACTCAGGAACAAAGCAATTTCACATCAAGTATTGTTAGCAATTTGGTTAGTCACAGTTTTAGGTTCTAAAAAATAAACTTCAGATAAAAATCTTCATTCCACTTCTACGAAATTCATTTTTTCTCTTTCATAAAGAATCCCTCTTGACCCATTACACATGATGGTTATTGTTGGGTTTAGACAAAAACATACAAGTTCAGTTTTACATTACAACAGCCTTGGAAGTACTATGAACACTGCTTGGATTTACAGATGGCTTGTGTTCTGACTGCACATCAATTAATGACAAATATTTTAGTTTCATGCTGTACAAAAATCTTCAGGATGAAAACCATCAGATTTCAAGATCTTATCATATATTTTGGAATTAATTTCCATCTCTTCAGTCTTCATGGAAGAAATGATCTACATATCTGTGAAAAAGTCATTTAATTGTTTAATGCTAAAAATAATCATTTAACCTGAAAAACTTTTTGAGTATTGAAACAAAAGGTAGCTGTGGTAATACATTAAAAATCTTCAATTCCAATATAAAATTCATCTAATTATCTACTTTTTACTAAAATCACTTTCTCAGTGAAGAGAATATACAGGAATGTATGTTGAGAGCAATATATAAACAATTTTATAAATATGCAGGAGGCATGGATTTCACTCTACAAAAATTTATTATACTGGAAAAGAAAAAAATTAATTATACTCATGGGTATAATTAAATATTTCAGAATGGAAGACATAGAATAGAAGTATAGAAAGCTGCTTGCCAGCCATTTTGCCATAAAATCCCTTCTAGCTTTAAATTATGATTTTTTTCATCATGCTACAAATCAATGAACAAATCAACCAGCAAATCAACAATTCAGTCACCCTTGTTTGCCTCTATTCTGCTAGAAAATACAAAAAGAAAGTAATATTCTTCTTTGAGAAAAAACTACCATATCATTTCACACTGAAGTGATGAAAAATAGTGGCACAGATTTTTTCATAATAATGAGTTTTTTTCCTAGTAATGATGCTTGTTTTGTGTTTCTTTTTTACATATTTAATCTTGTCTACACTGTTAGAATATACTGTCATCAAAACTGGATGCAAATCTTGTAAGAACTTGTCATTTTTTCTAAGAATTTTAATTGACTGATTGTCACTGTATGTGAAATACCTAAAATACTAGTACAGTATTTTATACTAGTATAGATTACTCCAAATCTAGGCACCTGTGATTTTGAATAGGATTTTATCAGTATTTAAATACCTCAATCTGCACTTAGCAGCTGCTATGTCCTATCAGTCAGATGAGAGCTGTACTGAAATCAGAGAAAACTTGTTGAGAAAACTCCCTGTTTTGAGGATCCTGACACTGTATTCTCGATCAACAATCTCCCAGTAGAGGATCCTCAGGGTGTGGTCAAGTTTTCCAATCCTATCATCTAAATAAGACAGAATTTTTTTTTGCAGCTCTCCATTCCTATTTTTTTCCCATTCCTATTTACAACGGATCATCCCCAGCCCAAGAACTTCCCTTTCTACTCAACCACTCAAGCACATACAGAAGATTAAATGACTCTGATGAGTTCATTCAAGGAGTTCATTTGAGGAGGACACTATCAGGTGTTCATGAGCTGCCAGGCTCAGGGGATGTTTTATGTTTGAAAAATGTAGACATGCTCACACTTTAGCCATTTATACAGTTAAGAAGTAGCTGAGCAGCAGCTTTGAACAATGCTACTGCTTAAGTATTAGAAACAGATGATTAGAAACATGCAGTCAACAGCATCCATTTCAAGGTCAAGTTCTTAAATATTAAGGTGATGAGTATTCTTATAGCATGTAATATTATTAATTCTCAATTATCCATGAGTGGATTATCCAAATTGTGCCTTAACCGGGTCCTGACTTTCCCAAGACATCTGGCTATAACCCAGCTTAGCCGATAATGTAATGTAGAGAAAATACTGCTGCAATTAGACTCTGTCCCCAGCTTAATGTTATTCCTTTTCTTTTTGGTAATAAAATGCATTAGCAAAAATGTGTTTCCAAAGACAAACAATAATGCAGTTTTAGTTTATCCAGGTTATTTTATCCAGGTTATTTCTCCATACCTTTTGTTGTGAAGTCAGGTTAACTACACTGAAATTAAACTTTTTCATTAGGGAAATGAAATTAGGAATTAGGAATTTCCTGTTTGTGGTTAGTGCTTATTATTAAACCTACTAGTTTAAATAGGACTGCTAAGGCCACTCTCCATGAACTGCAGGGCTCAGGTGAAAGAGATATAAATGGACAAGAGGAAGACCTTCCGCTGGTTGAGAAGGATTAAGTTAGGGATTGCTTAGACAAACTGGCCACCCAAAAATCTATGGGCCCCAATAGGAGGCACACAAGAGTGCTGAGGGAATTGGCCAAGGTTATTGCTCAGCCTCTCTCCATCGTCTTTGAGAGGTCTTGGAGAGCAGGGGAGGTGCCAGAGGACTGGAAGAAAGCCAACATCAATCCAGTCTTCAAAAAGGGCAAGGGGAAGGAGCCGGGCTATAGGCTGGTCAGCCTCACCTCCATCCCTGGAAAGGTGATGGAGCAGCTCATCCTAGAGAGCATCTCTAGGCATACGAAGGAGAAGGTGTTGAGGAGTAATCAGCATGGATTCACCAAGGGCAAGTCATGTCTGATGAACCTTATAGCCTTCCATGATGGGATGGCTGGCTGGCTGGACGAGGGAAGAACTATGGATGTTGTCTACATTGACTTCAGCAAGGCTTTTGACACTGTCTCCCACGATATCCTCACATGGAAGCTCTGGGAGAGTGGTCTGGACGAGTGCACGGTGAGGTGGATTGGTGATAATAAATGAGGCCGAGTCCAGTTGGAGGCCTGTGGTCAGTGGTGTCACCCAGGGGTCAGTGCTGGGCCCGGTGCTGTTCAACCTGTTCATCAATGACCTGAACGAGGGCACTGAGTGCACCATGAGTAAGTTTGCAGATGACACCAAGCTGGCTGGAGTGGCCGACACTCCAGAAGACTGTGCTGCCATCCAGAGGGACCTGGACAGGCTGGAGAGTTGGGCAGAGAGGA
>JAUBOD010000363.1:3147-21543 GCA_032353885.1 Nothura maculosa | reverse complement strand
AACCACGAGTCAGCAGTGTGCCCTCCTGGCCAAGAAGGCCAATGGGATCCTGGCCTGCATCAGGAGGAGCTTTGCCAACAGGTCAAGGGAGGTGATTCTGCCCCTCTACTCAACTCTGGTGAGGCCGCACCTAGAGTACTGTGTGCAGTTCTGGGCTCCCCAGTATAAGAGGGACGTGGAGCTCCTAGAGAGGGTGCAGCGGAGAGCTACAAAGATGATTAAGGGACTAGAACATCTCTCATATGAGGAGAGACTGTGTGAGTTGGGCCTGTTCAGCTTGGAGAAGAGAGGGCTTAGAGGGGATCTGATTACTATGTATAAGTTCATGAAGGGAGAATGTAGGGAGAAAGGGGCTAAGCTCTTCTCATTGGTGGCTAGTGACAGGACAAGGGGATATGGGTATAAGTTGAAAGACAGGAAGTTCCATCTCCATGTGAGGAGGAACTTCTTTACTGTGAGAGTGACAGAAACAGGCTGCACATGGAGGCTATGGAGTCTCCTTCTCTGGAGGTCTTCAAAACCCGCCTGGACATCACCCTGTTCCACATGCTGTAGGTGTCCCTGCTTGAGCAGGAAGGTTGGATCTCTAGAGGTCCCTTCCAAGCTTGAACACTGTGATTCTGTGTGATTCTGTGAAATATATTCACCATTAAAGTGATTGACTTTTCCGTGAAATAAATGCAGCTTTTAGCACTATACATCACTAGCCCTCCCGTGTTAGTTCTTATGTTTGTTTTATATTTCTTTAAGAATTTTTGGGTAAGTCAATTGAATCTTAGTACTGCCCTTTGACTAAGCTCAGTGCTTATGGATTATGGATTTCCTGTTGTCTACATGAGCTGCTGTCATCTTGCTCTCCATCAGACCCACAAACATTGTTATTTCCACACAGTAAAGTGTGCAGGTTTTTAGTAACTAGCAAGTATCAAAGGATACTTGTGTTACAGTCTTTTAAGTCTATTACTTCTGTTTAGTGTCACATTTTTTCTTTAGAAATATAAATAGGTAATAGGATAAGTAACTTTAATAATGGGAATATATCTTTCACTCTCTACTAAATAATAGATCTTTTTAATATTTTCTATAAGATAAATTGAAAAATAAACATTATAATGGCAGTCAAAATATTCTCAGGGCACAGTACAATTTCAGATTATATTCCATACAGGTATTGTATCATATTTTAACAAAAGCAAATATTCTATTAAGTATGAAAATGAATGCAATGCTACAAAAATGACAGCATTTTCAGTAAAAAGTAGAAAAAATTCCTAACTAGTCATTCATTTCCAAATTGCATTCTATCTTCCTATGCAATTTTCAAAATATTTTTTTTGAAAAATGAGGAATTTGAGAAATATCTGATTTTGAGCCAAAACTGTACCTTTGTGAATTTTTCTTATCTATATCTTTTACATCCAATAAAAATGTTGTGTTTATTTTCCATCAAAAGTTAACATGAAATATTTAGGAGTATTTGAAGCCCAATTTGAATCTTTAGACCAGTCAATTTTAATATCTCATTTTATGCAATACATCTCCCACACCAAGCAGCAAATATCCATCATTCTTTTTACTAAAAACAACAGATGTTTTAAATCCCTAAGGCAAGATTTTAAATCTCCAAATAAGAACTAAGAATAAAAAACAAAATATGTTGGAAAGTTTAAATTATACATAAAATATGTAAGCAAAGGCTCATACTCAAGCAGACTAAACAAAGTTCCTTTACATTCTGTTGTCTGTAGATGCAGACAGGTTATAAGTTCTTTTTCAGCCCTGTCAACTTTTAGTAGAAGCATCACAATATGGAACTAAATTGAACATTGTTATTTAATATAACTGCAGAAGGCAAGTTGTCAGAAAGGTCAAAATCTCTCAATGCGTACAAACTACTTGTATCTTCTAAAGCTAAGTATATTGCATGCTAATCCAGAATTTTCAAAACCCTTCAGAGCTCAGTGAAGCTCTGCAAAATATTGTAACTTAGTCCCCAAGAGAGAAAGCTGCAAAAACGACATCTCTCATTCAGATTTGTATTTGTGCATTCACTCATGTAGGACTCAGCCTAACTTGGGGCTGTAGGTGAGTAACAGAGATTAATAGGATAGCAACAAGCATTTGTAAAAAATATCAGGATGAAGGATTTGTAATTGCTAGTCTGTTAGACACTTATCTTTGGTCAGGTAGCCACAAAAGAACTGGGAAATAATGTATATAGGAACAAAAAGAACAACCTACATGTGAAATAGTAATAAGCAAGTGTCCCTTCCATATGTATAGTTCTCTCCTGCATTAAAATTTATATATGTGACTCATTTATATTAAAAGATCCTTATTTCAAGGAAGTAATTATATAATTTACAGTATATTTATATTCTCTGGTCATGTCCTTTAGCTATACATAAGATTTCTTATCTTTATTATTGGGAAGCAGATCTAGAAAAGAATGATATTTTCCTCTAATCATTATAATAATCTAATAATCATTATTCAAAGGTAAAATGCATAAATGAATTTTTAGGACACTGAGAGGGACTTTAGAATTCTCACTCCCATGATATATCTTCAAACTGCTGCCTGGTAGCCACTTATTTTGACAAAAAATCCTATAAAAAAGAATCACGGAAGAAAGAAATTCCCTAATCTAATGAATAATCTTTCAATAACATGATACAAATTTAATGCAATAATTTATGACTGGCATATTATCACTACATGAAAAAGATTTTTAGGAGTACTAGTCATGGATAAAAAGAGAAGACATAGTGCTTTGTACTTCACAAGTGAATATTCTGGGCAATAGGAAAAGTGAGATAGTATTTTCACTTTCTTTATAATTAGTAAAACCATCCACAGGATGGATGATTTTACTGTTGACGTTATGGGTTTACAGTTTTTACCTAGTTATCAACTGGAGGAGGGGTACAGGGCAAAGGCAAGTCTATCTCACAAGTCTTTGAGGTATGCCAGAGACAACAATTTGAGAGAAAATTTAGAGTTCTCAAGCCAAGAAAAGCAATATTCCCATTCATAAATTCCTATTCCCATTCATTCTTAGTGTTATACATACTATGGATCTATTTTTCTGAAGATCTATGGACAGCAATGTCATACTCAAAGATATTGGCTATGTGTTGACAAACTATTTGTGCTTTCTTCTATGACACATGAAGCTCATGTCAGATGCTACACACCTTGCATTGGGGTCTTTTTTGGCATGCTATTGTACTTTTCAGTTTTTTACAAAGGGTAATGCTTCTACTAATACAGTGTACTAGGTGGCAGCAAAATGCTTTTAAAAATCTGCTGAACTGTCATCACAGCCTGTAGACATTTATCACACCTTGGCTCTGCTCCCATTCTTGAAAGAGCATATTACTATTATTGCAGCATTCTTGTTTCCCTGTCTGGTGGCCCCTGTCTCATACTGTATCACCCTTAATATAGCTGTCAGGCATCATATATGGAATTTGAATCATCAGGATCACACTGATAGAAAATGATTTATGATATGCATGTCTTGTGAAACAATCTTCATGTGCAACCATACTGGGACAGCTTTAGCTGTTACTTTCAGGTCTTGCATTTCAAGAAAATATGTGAGCCAAAACATCTATAAATCCTGGGAGTTTGGTCTGCATACATGACCTTAAATGAATATTAAAGGATTTATGTGTGTTAGTGAGAGTCTCAGAGGCCAAGAAGTAAATAAAAAGTAACTAGAACAAAGTAACTACAACAAGAAAAGAACACATATTTTCCATATTCACTTTGGTTGCAACAAGAAGCAATGGGACCAAAGTGCAGTAAAGTGGACAATAGGCAAAGTTTTTTAAGTGTAAAGATTGCTTAGGCTTTGAAATTGTGACATTTCAGATAATTGAATATTGTTAACTCTATTTCTTGTGGTATCTACCCACTTTTTTGTTTTTTTAGAAATGTGAATATTGTGTGTACATGGCCAACATTGCAAATTATGGAAATTTCTGAAGACCAAAGGCTTCAAAAGGTGTAAAATGCTCTGTACAGTGCAGAGTTCCAGTGCAGTCTAGTGACATCTTTTCTGTTCTTTAGTCTTATTTCACACCCTGCAACCTGCATTGTGAAATTTGCTCCAGAGGTTAGGAAATAGCAGCGTAATACTAGAAGATCTGATTTTTTTATGATTTTATTGGTTATTTGCCATGAAAATAAAGTCTGCTACATGTAGCTCAGATAAAATTACAAAGATTATTTTGTAACAAGCTTTTAAATCCTAGTGTGAAAGGAGCTCAAGAAATTATGGGAGTTAGTGAGATGATATTTTACTGCTAAGTGGAGAAAGGAATCAGGACCCATTTCCTGTGTGTTGTCCAAGGCCTTCACCATTTCAATAACTTCAGGAGCACTTCAAAACCAATAGCAGGTGAGGCAGAAAGGTTATTGTACTCCTGCACAATGATGATATTTGAGAAGATAATGTTGACCAGTTTAGAGTACAATCAAAGGTTCTGAATAGACAGCAAGTTTAACGTACAGCGAAGAATAAATTTCTTTCTTACCTCTTCTTTTCTCATATCTTTTCCTTGTGGCAAAAATAATGATCTTTCAGGGGTTATTAAATTAAGGTGTCAAAATCTTTAGGGCTGCATAGATATGCCTTATCTTTTCTAAGATACTTTTCTCTGACAAAATTTACTTGGGGGAAACAGAATTCAAGGCCTTAACACATCAATGTGATGTCTCACTGAAATGTTGACATGTGATGTTCTGACTAACATTCAATGATGGTTTGTGCTTGTCTTTCACAGTACTCATTAAATAACAATATAATACAAAACTAGAAAAATACAATTATACCTCCATTTTTTTTCCTTTCAATTTCTTACCAATTTCACAATACATTTTAGTTTTGAAATGAGAGCCGAAATGACAATATTGAGGAATAACTCTTACACTAAAGGAAAGTGACTTGCTGTTTGTGCATCAAAAAATAGTGCAGGAGAAGTTCTCTTTCATGATTTTTATGAAGAAGTTGGTAGAAGGAGGCCACCTGCTAAGATAATATTTTGCTCCTCATGGATACTGACTTGGACTCTCCTCTAATATGTGCATTAAGGTCTTGACCCAAAAATCAGGAGTCAGCAGTCTTCATTTCAGTGAGTGGATTAGATATCAAGCTCGTAGGGGGATATAACAATAAACAAATTATATTCAAGTCAAAGTTTAAAAAACAATGACTTGCAGATATTGTTGATTTATAGTCACTTCCAAAGGTCATCAAGTAAGTGGAATAGAGATTGACACTCCTACTGTAATGTCATATAATTTGAGATGCAGAGATTTAAATTTCCTTCTCTTTCTATATCCTCATTTGCAACCTGAGAAATCGAAAGTTCAGAATATGTTTGAGATGTCTTTATAAGCCTTTGCATATATATATTATATAGCCCACCCTTTTTTCCTTGTCTCTAGAGAGGTGTCTGGATATTTCGTTTGTACGATTATAGTTTTGAAAGTGATGTTTTTGTGGGAGGAGTTGGTAGCAATTAATTTGTTGCTCTTCGACCCATATTATCTTGAGTTAATTCATGAAGGCTTTGTCTACATGTCTGTTTCAAGAGTTTTGTTCCACTGAGTGTATTCTGAGGGATTTCCGAGCACATTAATCTAAATCACTACACGGAAACCATTCTGGCTGTGAACCAGCTTCTCCCCTAGAACAACTCTGAGGTGGAGCTTGCACTTACCTGGCAACTTGAAAAGTATGTTGTACGTTTTCTTAGATTAACTTAAAAAAAAAGAGAAACAACTTATCTGACTGTCTTCTGCTCCTCCTTCACAATTTGTCTGATACCATTATGACCTGTACTTGCAAGTCAGATAAATAAGAAATAGCTGATGTTTCCACACAGCAGACATCATGTTGGCACAAATACTCACCATGCAATCTCAACTTTTACCCAAGAGTCATGGAAATTTTAATTAAAAGAGCCTTAAATGATTAGTAAATTTAGTAACATTGAGAAATTCAAGAAGTAGATAATTTGCATGATATATCTGACAAACAACATATGCTGGAAGAAGAAAATGAAGAAAATATACTTAGAAAAATATTTTTAAAAGAACTTTAAGAATTTTTAGAATAATTTCTTCATATCAGTTCTAAGTGACTTGATGAGGAAAAGCTGGGGAAAAAACAAACCCTTCTTAAGAGAGAAAATACAGAGACTTCAGAAAATTTAGAGAACTATGTTTTCACACTAAGTAACAGGAGTTTTACTTTGAAGCACAGTTATACTTTTTAATAAATTTGGCAGTTTATCTTCAAATGGCAAGTTGAATAGTAAAACCTTGAAATACATGACTTCAGTCGGGTTTTATTTATTTCAGGCTCCTTGGGGTAAAAGATATTAGCTTATGAGAAAGAGAGGTAACAGGGACCAGATGTCCAGACAAAGCAGAGGAGTCCAACCATGAGATAGTAGAGATCTAAAAATGAGTCTGTCATTTTTATGGGACTGTCTCTTCTGTGCTGTCCTTTTCCAGCTGCAACAGATGCCTTGATTAAGATGTCTCAAAAACTAACCCAAAGGACGGCCCTGACACATACTGGGCACAATTTTGCAAATTCTGCCAGTTAAGAAAATATAATTCAGATGATTTATCTGAATCTCTTTATTTCTTGAATTATAAAATATGATTGCCAAGGAGAAGGAAAAGGTGAAGAACAAAATGACAATCTTTGAGGTTAGATAAGAGAAATGACTTATGTCATCATCCTCTTCCTCTTTTTCCCATTCTCAAAATGGGAAAGATTAAATGACAGCAATACAGATACAGAATGCTTAAGGTTGGAAGGGACCTCAGAGGCTATCTAGTCCAACCCCCCTGCAAACGCAGGGTCACCTAGAGCATGTGGCACAGGGCTGCATCCAAGTGGGTTTTAAAGACCTCCAAAGAAGGAGACTCCACAACCTCTCTGAGCAGCCTGTTCTAGTGCTCTGTCACCCTCACAGTCAAGAAATGTTTCCTTAAGTTCCTGTGGAACATCTGATGCTTCAGTTCGTAGCCATTTCCTCTGGTCGTATCGCTGTCCACCACTGAAAAGAGGACAACCTCATCCTCCTCCCTCCCCTGAGGTATTTATACACACTGATCAGATCACCCCTCAGCCTTCTCTTTTCCAGGATGAACAGGCCCAGCTCCCTCATCCTTTCCTCATAGGACAGATGTTCTAGGTCCCTGATCATCCTTGTAGCCCTGCGCTGGACTCTCTCCAGCAGCTCCACATCCCTCTTGTACTGGGGAGCCCAGAACTGGACACAGTACTCCAGGTGTGGGCTCACCAGAGCTGTGTATAGGGGGACAATCACCTTTCTTGACCTGCTGGAGACACTCTTCTTAATGCACCCCAGGATCCAATTGGTCTTCTTGGCCATCAGGGCACACTGCTGTCTCATGGCCATCTTGTCATCCACATCTTACCTAGTTCACAGATATTAACGTTTCCCATCTTTATAAGGAGCAGCAATAAGGCCCAACTAATGCAGAACAACAATCAGTTTAAGACAGTAGGATTTAAGGACATAATTAAAAGCAAAACAGCTTTAAAAACATGAGCTATGAAAGCTGTTCTAAGACGAATGCAGTCATGGCCAAGACTCCACTCTGTTCATAGTCAACAGTGACACGGGGAGAGCCTCAAGTGTGCGAAGGCCAACGGCTAAGTTACAGTCTCAGAGCCAGGAGTCTGGATTTAGTTGGGTTAGGAAAACAAACACACCGACAACACCCCACGCACGGAGCACAGCTCTTCACGACGAGCAGTGCCCTCTGTCTCATGGCAGTGCTAACCCAACTGCCCAGCCTTGTGCCCAGCTCATTGGCTGCCAATCAAAGAACTGACAAACTCACTCATATTGGCAAACATGGCAGGCAACCTCCTGCTATCACAGGAAGGTTCTCAGTGGTGATCAGTGATAGGACAAGGAGCAGGAGGACAAGTTGAAACCCAGGCAGTTCCATCTCCACGTGAGGAAGAACTTCCTTCATGTGAGAGTGCCTGAGCCCTTGCCCAGGCTGCCCAGAGAGGCTGGGGAGGCTCCTGCTCTGGAGATCTTCAAAAACTCCTGGATGCGCCCAGGTGCCCTGTGCTTGAGGTGTCCCCCTGTGCCCCGCGGTGTAGATGTCCCTGCTGGAGCAGGGTGTTGGACCAGATGATCTCTAGAGGTCCCTTCCAACCTCAACCATTCTGTGAATCTGTGATAAACTGCACTGTTTCTTTTGAATTAATTTTTTATATTTTTTTCTTTTTCCAATTCAGATTAGATTTTGCATCTTCCTCTCCATCCAAAACAAAGTAAACATTTGGTGATCCATGGTGTTTCTTTGTTCTGTAGTCTAACCGCAGCTGAAACTCTGACTTACAATCTTCATGGAGTGTTTTCCACCTTTCCCTGAGAAACCTAGCCAGGTTGTAGAGCAACTTATTTGGAGAGCTATTACAGTTTAGAAACTCAGAATTAACTACCCCCAGAACTAATCCCTCAATAATCATTTTACTGCACATTTTAATGTGTGATGAGGTTAAATGGAGCTTCCAAAATTCCGCTCTACATAAATACTAAAAACCATATAATTACATAAAGACTTATAAGTATTCCTTTTTCACATCTACCCATGTCATAGTCTAGCATGTCGTGATAAAGTGTCTCCTTTTGCACCTGTCAGAATCAGTTCTTTAATAATTAATTCTTCCACAAATTTAGTCTATTCAATATGTTTTATTGCAGTGTACTGAGGAACACCAGTGGAGGCAATAATCATATTGATAGTCTAAGTATAGAAGAGCTTTGTGCCCTTTTGTTTGTCACTGCTACTACCTTTTAAAACTCAGACCATGTTCTTGTCTCCAACTGAGTCATCACAGAGAACAGACTCTTCAAGCAACTTCTATCTTCTGTTTTAGCTCTGACAGAGTTGCATTGAGAGCATACCTCTGAGGGCCTACTCAACTTCTATAGGATGGTCACAGTGTATATTATCCAAGTTCTTATCTTTGACATACATCTTCAGTTTTCTATCCTGTGCTAAAAATATACTATGTAGAAGTGATATTCAAGCAGTAAATTCTTAGATAAGGTACACTCTTGTTTTGTAACTTGTGTTTTTCATACTGATTGTTACAGAAAACGTCTACAGAGAAAAATTGCAAAGACCTTATTGCTCATTGCATATCTGTATACTCTGCAGTTCATTCTAGTCTGGTTATATGCCCATTTCCATACTTAACAAATGAGACTTGCAGTATACTGCATCTTAAAGCAAAGGCATAGAAAAGCACCAACTTGGAATGGTAAGAAACTGGAAATATTAAGCTCCTTTCGTAATTTTGCATTTGAACATCTTACATCACATCCCTTTGATCCACCAAGACTGAGGGTTTTTTCCATTCTCAATATTATAGAGCGAAAAATCTTTGAGCATAAATCAGTTGTGAGTGTTTTGCAGTCCTCCATGAATACTATCATATAATTCTACATTCTGACAAGGAGCCACTTCCTAGTCAACAGGGAGACCTAGTAATAGACCATAGAGGTGTTTGGAGAAAAGAGGCAAGGAATCTCAGTATGGATAAAATTTAAAATGTGCCTTTGAACTGTATATTTGTAGACTGTGATATCATTAGATGTCAAAAGAAGAACTCCTGGTGTGTATTTACAGTCATAATATTGTTTTTAAAAACTGGTTTTAATTTTGACTGTCAAAATGATCTGTCTTTTTGAATTTCATTTATTTTTGGGCTACAAATATGAGAGTTTACTTTTAACTTCTAGTCATTTTACCTATCTAGTTCATGTGTATTTCCACCTATGTATTCAAAACCATAGCTCCGAAAGAGAAATCAAACAAAATTGCATCAAAAGAATCAAAGGAATGCATAACAGAGTTTCTCTTCTGACTAGCAGTCATTTCTGAACCACCAGAAATTGGGAACAAAGCATTCATGTGGTTTTAATAAAATAGAGAATTCAGCATCATGGGGTTTTTTTCGTAAAAATGAGATTTTGAAATATGGCAAAAAATAGCAACAACAAAATGATATGCATAATCTTTAAAACTATCTGTGTATACATCTACTCCAATATAAACTAATGAGCTGAAAAATAATGGCTAGCTTCATATAGGCTTTATCTTTTGGGGCTTTATTAACTAGGGAAAGTTGTTCATTTCTTTAGTACTTGAAACTCTTCATAACACCTTATTTTCTGGGAGATTTTCACTAGATTGAGTAGAATTACTCCAGCACTGTTCTTAACTAATATTTCAAAACACAGATGCACATATATTAATTTTAAATTAGACACTTGTTGTCTTTCAAGGAAAAATCTGCGAGGCAAATCTTTCTCTCTGAGGGATTTTGTATAATTTTTGATAAGCATTTAGGCAAAATCAGTTTGATTTTGCATTAAATTACAGTGAATTTATTATTGAAGGTTACTTTAAAATGATGCTTAGTTGAACAAGAGAGTTGAGATATGTTTTTAATGATTTTTTCTCATACATTTACGCCACAAAAGCTGCATAATGTCCTTTTACAATATATCAATAATAATCTGTTCTGAACCAAATGAAAATGAAAGAAAGAAAGAAATGAAGATAGAGCATGTATGCATCCCCATTCCCTATAGAAATCCACGTTTCCTAGCATGATCAGAGGAACTATGCATAGATTTTGTGGGGATAAACAGATTCAGTTTCAACAGTACCCACACTCCCCAGAACCAGAAGATAGATGATAGCTTCAAAAGACAATACTTCTATGAAAGTACTACAGCTTTTTTGTACACTTACATTTGCCCCAGTCTTGAACGTATTACTGTAGAATGTTTTTACATTTATCTATCAGTCAGACTTTATCAATCCTTCATTTAATATCTTTCCAAATGAAAGGTATTACAGTCAATCACCCCCTTCCCCCCCCCCCTTTTTTTTTTGAAATCTTTTTCTACAGCATCATTAGGATGGTGACTATGACAGGTGTTTCATGACGCACAGTTATCTGGATATGAGGAATGTCTGATCTAGAGTGTGGAGATGATCTGAAATTAAAGATGGATTTTATTTAGTGGAACATTCTTTTAATCCCAGTTATATATCCAGAATGACATTCCATCCAATTCAAGCAAGTAGGAGCAGAATGGATGCACTTAAACTCAGGCGAGCTGTTGCAGAGTCATAAAGAAGAAATGCTGAAACTGAGTCATGTTTTTTTTTAGACTCATGTTCATTATAACATCATGTTGTCTGCTCTTCTGAAAGCAGACATTCTTTAATGGCTTAGATGTGAGTTTATTTCTAGCAGCTTAAAATTGTTCACTGTAGAAAACAAGTACTTAGTAGCATCTGCCATTCACTCCTAATGGAAGCAGGTAGAGAGATGTATTTACTTTGCCCAGGATGGGCAAGAATTGCCACATTTAATTTGAAAATAGAAGATAATATATATGCAAAATGATATTTAAATCACTAGAAACTATACTATTTTGAAATTATGTTTTCTGAAACATTCATCCCCAGACTTAAACATGCATATACCTGCATACTGAACTGAACTTTTCCCTATAAACTTCTGATTGATTGAGACTTGTAAGGAAAGAGAAGTGATTTATGAGCCATTGTCTAAAAATACAGTCCAAAATATAAAAAAAAAGTTTGTGAAACTCTGAAAATTTCTAGCTAAATAGCATTTAACTACTAGAAACTTCTCTTTTAGAAAGCTGAAAAGACTTTGAAAAGCTAAACAGCCACTTGAGAAATTCTTAATGTTCTGTATCTGCCTTTGTATATATATACTTTTTATTTTTTAAAACTGAACGGTTATATAAAGTTCCCAGATAAAATAGGATTAAATTACCAAATAATTGTCAGAAAAAAAAAACAGAGAGGGAAAAAAGGGAAGAAGGAAGTGACAGTTTCATTATGTTTCACAATACTGGCAGCTAGATCAATTTCTTGCAACTAGATTAGAAAATTGGTAAAAAAGAGACTCTCTTAATATATTGGGTAATTACTAATGCTTTCTGTGTTCTTCTACATGTGTTTCTCTAACAATGAAATGAGACAACAGAGTGCACATAGCACTCTAAGACTAAAATTCATAGTTCATGAAAGAGGTAATTTCAGACACTACCTGCATTTCAGAAGTAGATATGTTTCTTGGTTAACAAATATGATTGAGGGGAAAAAAATGATGAGTATTTTTGTCACTAACTTGCAACTCAAGAGCTTGACAAAGAATATGCTTATTTACTATGCACAGTTGTACTGTATATAAATATGCACAGTATAAGCATAAAGATGTACTTAGTTATTAATTGCATTTCTTTTAAGCATCTGGATTTATAGGTAATGGTGCTAATTGAAACATCATTTTACAGTAACTTTCCTTGGCTTTTAAAACATACTTCAGAATCTTGTGTAATTATTTTGATTTTGTCATAAACATCTCTTTTTTTCTTAGTTAATCATCATTTATATTCCTAAATAACAGGCAGCAACCAGTATATAAAAATACCACTGCACAATATTTATAAATAGCATCTTGATTTAGACACCTCTCTTGTCTGTCAAAAGTTTTGGGAAGAAGGTCCATATTGTAAAAGACAGACTAGGATAGTTAGCATGACTGATAAATTGTATTTTAGCTTGGAAATATCAAGAAAAAGTATGATTTTATATTTAAAAAATAATTTGAATGGCAACAATTATAAAAATAAGTAACAACATTAGAATATTCCAATGTCTTGGGTATTTTCTTTTAACTTCTTCCAATAGAAGAAGTTAAAACATACTCACTGCATGGATGGTTTCAGTTATGAGTCTGGCGTTCCTCCGACCTTCCAATAACTTTAAGAGAAAAAGGGCATCATGCAAGCTTTTTTGAATGTTCCAATTATTGCAGTAAAGCAGAGCTGTCTTTCCAGAATTTTCTGGCAACAGGCTTTGGGAGCTGTTATGTTTCCCAAACTCTCCCATTGTGCTCAGTGTATGCATGGAAGGAAAAGAGAAAGATAAAAGCAAGAGAAAAATGCCCTTCCTCCATTTCCATCTAGTTTACCTGACAGCCCCAGACCCCAAGCTGCTCTGTGCTCCTCACCATTTTAGTGCTCAGATAGAGCTGAGAGCACGCTCACCCTGAGATTAACCTCTCCTTTCTTGTGCATTTTGAAAAAAAAAATGTTAGCTGGATAATCCCATCATCTATTGTGTAACTCTGCCAGCAACACATCTGAGTACAGGAAGAGAGGTGATTCACAGCAATCAGACGTGCCACTGGTTAGTGAGCAGAGTAATAGGGCATCGATTAGGGAGATGCCTTCTGAGAAGTGTTAGCTGCAGACATGAGCAGACAACATGTCAGAGCATCAGACTGCTGTTGTGCCTGGCAAAAAGCAAAGAGAAGGATTAGCATCTGAAAATGAATTAGTGCATTTTTTTAAGAACTGAGGGTATTTGCAAGAGGAGCTGTCTTCTTCAAAATTGCTGAGGTAACCTGGCAGTCATAGGGCACTTCTGTGTGAGACATGCAAGTTGACATAGGTGGTTACAGCCACACTAGCTTGATAATCAGAAGTACAGACTAGAGCAGTAACGGCACTGAACTGCACTCAATTTGCATGTTTGGGGATTGTGACACTTTACCGTGAGTTTTGGTTTCAAGGATGAAAATACCCACTTCGTTACCTTTTGGATACAGTTAAGGACATACTGGGGAACAGGGACATTGGCGAACTTAATACAATGCACCACCTCCTACAGTTTTCAGGTGAGGAAAGCACTGCTGTAACATGCCTGCTTCAAATTATACCCAATTCATATTAGGCAAAGTGCAAAACGCAGATAAACACATTTTTGCCTACATGTTTGATTATGTTACCAAGAAACTGAACCTAATAAGATATTTTTTAATAAGGCTATTTAGTAAACATAAACATTCAAAATATCATACACAGCTTGCTTTCGCTTTATTCTGTTGACTAGGGAGCCTTACATTTCTTGTTTTTCATTTCTTATTAAAGATATATTTAATTTAATACAATCTATCATGAAAATTATCTTTTTGTCAGCATATCAGTAGATAAGACCTGAAAAACTACCAATATGATGTGAATTTCTTAAATATGAATCATGGAACCATATTTTAGAAGGCTTCCAATGAAGCCTTCCAATTACCTTGTTCAAGTACATGAACAATTGTCTTATGAAAATATTTCCTAATAATTACACTTTCAGATCACAGGATTTTCATCACTCTCAGAGTAATAACGCTTAGTCATACCAGTAATCAGATAATATTCTCTGAACATTTTCCATTTCACTTACTGCAAACAAGTAACCAGTTTGCAACCGAAAGAGCTGTTGATATTTGTGGGTAAAGCTATGCCTTTTTCTTTTTTCCTTTTTTTTAAATTAATCCTATTTCTGCTCCTGTTACCCTACAACATATTTACTTAAAAAACTGGTCACTTATAACAACTGACCTTTTAAAAAAAAATGTGATGCATTTCTGTTTAATGTACAAAACCAAATCTGCTTTCAAATTGCTTAATCTGATGGTTAGTAACTTTCAGAAGTAAATAGGTCTGTGAGCAATTTTTAATTTTTCCTTAAGCACTCTATCATTCCCCTTTGATTAATTATCTACATTTGCATTCAGATTTTGAGTTATTAATATTTAACACTGTCTTTTTTGCAATTTAAAGTGAAGTCTCTAGCTAGATAAAATCAGCTACATAGATAAATTGGTCACCTTGGAAGACCCATTTACAAATAATTTTATAGAAATTACATATACAAAAGCAAATATTAACTGCTGAGCGATATAATTTTTTAAAAAAGAAATGAGTTCTTTGACTTTGTGAGCAGCTTTATACATAACAATATTCCTCCGAATCTTTATATATGTATCTCATTTCATATATAAGTAAGGCCACATAAACAGCAAAGGATACCTGTCATTGTTAGAATAATTGTCTTTGGTGAACCTGCTATCCACTATGTCACAAAGAAATGCCTAATAAATAGCATGAGTCATTACTGCTAAAATAAGAGTCAGGAAAAAATGTCCAAATGAACAGCACACTGAGCATAAATAACAATGTCTGTTTATTCAGTGTAATTCTAATCCAGTTACAAACTGCCTTGAAAGAAGTTCACATCTGATACTTCAACAATACATGACTAATGTTTTCTGCAAGCAGAAATGAATAGAAAATTCAGTATCTTACCCTTCTTGAGAGAGAAGAGGGATTAAGATATATGTGCTAGAAAATATTTGGCTTAAACACCAGCTAAAATCTCTACAAAACAATATATATTCAGTGTCAATGCAGCATGCTGTATGTAAACTTGGCTGTATATCAAGTACTCATTCAAAAAATGACTCATCTTAAAAAAAACAGAGGACAGAGTACTGGCTTACAATTTGCTTAGTATGTGCTTAAAATTTTTCATTTTATAAACATTATTAAATTGCATTTTTTACTGTCAAAGGGTAATCATTTAATTTTAGTTAAAGAAAAAGATAAGATTGTAAAATATCTGAAAGCAGAAGATAAACACATCACTAATTAAAGTATCTAAATATGATCTGCTATTTTGGCTAAGACAAAAAGAGTTATTTATTTAACCTATTCAACTTTTTATGATCTGAATATTTATTATCATGTAGTACATGAACTGAAAGTTGCAAAGTTAAAGAAAAGAGAACCAATTGCTGAATATCATCATCAAAGAAAGTTTTATTAAGTAAGAAAAATATGCAGTCTACTTGAAGTAAAGCTTATTTTTGTACCAGTGAATTCTACTTTAAACAGACTGGAATCAAGAGATGAATGCTTGTTTGTTTTATTATCATGCTGGTCTTCCAGACTGTGACAAAGAAAAACAATGAATAAATATGTTTGACTCAACATTATTTTCCTAGTTCTTTATGGATGCCAAAAAGCAGTGCCCTAAGCATTTTTAATTACTTGCCTGTATGCTTGGTTGTTCTCATTCCGATAATATACTTCTTTCCCTGGTCTCAGCTACGTGTAAGAGAATTAATGCCAGAAGTGCAACCTTCTTTTGAGTTTTGAACCTAGTGAACATTATGTAGAAAGCATACTCCAATAAAGCTGTGTTGTCTCAAGCAGGGATTGTGATAAAATTAGGATCCAGTCAGCAGTAAAGGATAACTGGGAAGAATCTGTTAATCAAGCCTCAAATATCTTCATTTTGGTGAGGATCTTCATGTGCTTCTCATATCAGCTATGCTTCAGGAGCTACATTCAGCACTGAGTTTCATTTGGGATTTCCCAAGCTTATGGCACTCTTTTGAGCACAGGAATCTTTGATTCTGGTGCCACTCTGAGAGCACTTGCCATGCCATTGCTTAAAGAACAAACAAGTTTGTGAATTGATCCATTGTTCACTGGCCAGCTAAATTCAGGGACACAGAGCTGGAAAAAAGCATGAGAAAGGAGATAGACTTGCAAGTGCCTCTAAGTGAAGGTTGAATGTAGGGAGAAGGGGCCAAACTCTTCTGAGTGGTGGCCACTGATAGCAAAATGGTAATGGGTATTAATTGAAACACAGAAAGTTCCATCTGCATGTGAGGAAGAACTTCTTTCCTTGGAGTGACAGAGCCCTGGCACAGGCTGCCCAGGGAGGCTGTGGAGTCTCCTTCTCTGGAAGTCTTCCGAACCTGCCTGTATGACAACCTTTGCCTCTTGCTCTAGGCGTCCCTGCTTCAGCAGGAGGATTGGACTCTCTGATCTCTAAAGGTCCCTTCCAACTCTTCTGTGATTCTGTAATTTTCTTAGGATATTGGCCAGGTCTATAGGTCTTTATGCAGATCCAAAGTTTGTATCAGGTTAATTATACATAATATTTCCATGGCAGCTCTTGACTAGAATAAGAGCAATGATTTCTCTCCACAGATCATGTCACCATGCTTTACTCTGAAAAGGATTAACTGAAGTCTCAAAGGACAGAAAACAAATGGAGCAAATAAAAACCTCACTGACAAGACCAGATTGTATGGTATACATGCCAGTAATAAATTTAAAAGGCTTTTCATCTTAAAGTATTCAATGCTTATGATAAGTGATGAGTCATGTGATAAGTAATGAGTCAGGCAGAGTAGATACATAATTATAACATTCTCATTTAAAAAAAACTTTAGACTAATTTTCACATAAATGGGAGCAAGTAAATCAAAGCTAATTATCTATGAGTAATATAAAAATATTATCTATAAGTATGGGAGAATATTAGCAACAAATGTAAGGGATTACAGACTTTAATGACTCCTTAAAAGCCTGTTGTTGATCATCATTTCAAAATATGTTGTGCATGAATCTTTCTTATGTTTTTTCTTACTCCATAAATCACTACAAACCAATTCACTTTCTACTTCCAGTACCCTGAAAAAAAAGATTCCTACTAGTATTGCGATTAGCAACCTATCCCGAAACAAATCGACCAATGAAATCAATGAAACAAATAAACCAAACCCATTTGAAATCTCAAGTTCAGATCAGGCTATCTAAGTATTGTTTATAAAAAGGAGTAGCTGAGTGTTCATATCCAACATAAGATCTAGTGTAAGTTTTAACAATGAAAATAAAACATATTTAACTTTACAAAGTTTGCATGATTTCACTCTAAGAAAAATGAAGTACATTTTTACAGTTTAATAAATAATGTATTTGAGAAAGAGATTGTAGATTTTTCTGCCTTACAAGGATATTTCATTGCAGGAAGAGAAAAGATCATCCATTTTACAAGAAAACTCACTGAAATTTCTTTTGTAATTCAGAAAGAAAAAAGGGTCAAAACTGCACACAGTGCTTAAAAACAGTTAATGACAACTCATTTCAAATAAAGGTGAAATAGCTATCAGTAAAGGGCAACAGTAGAACAGGCACTTTAGTACCGTTAGTACCTTTAAAAAAAATTTAAAAAGATGACAAATATCATTTGGTGCAAAATGGAAAGGGGAAAAAATAGTGCCTTTAATTTAGCTAACTATAAGACAACCATAAACCATTTATCAAACCAGGAGATTTGATTTGTTCAATTTTACCTCAAAGCACTTCTTCCTTTTTTTTTCTTTTTCTTTTGTCTTTTATGTGTCCATTCCTTTAGCCTAGTTTTTTTATCTATACAAATTCTTCTTTTGTTATGACTTTTTTTTTAAGTTGGTCTAGAATTGCCTTTTGCTTCTTAAGCTTACTGTTTTAGAAATCTAACATTAAACAACAATACACCAGACATCTGTGGTTAGAATCATAGAATCATAGAATGCTTAAGGTTGGAAGGGACCTCAGAGGTCATCTAGTCCAACCCCCCTGCACATGCAGG
>JAUBOD010000362.1:266124-301619 GCA_032353885.1 Nothura maculosa | reverse complement strand
ACAGCAGTGTGCCCTGGTGGCCAAGAAGGCCAATGGGATCCTGGGGTGCATTAAGAAGAGCATCTCCAGCAGGTCAAAGGAGGTGATCGTCCCCCTCTACTCAGCCCTTGTGAGGCCACACCTGGAGTACTGTGTCCAGGTCTGAGTTTCCCACTACAAGAGGGATGTGGAACTTCTGGAGAGAGTCCAGCGCAGGGCTACCAGGATGATCTGGAGCCTGGAACATCTGCCCTATGAAGAAAGGCTGCGAGAGCTGGGCCTGTTCAGCCTGGAGAAGGCTGAGAGGGGACCTTATCAGTGTGTATAAATACTTCAAGGGAGGCAGTGAGGAGGATGGGGTTGGGCCCTTTTCAGTGGTGGACAGTGATAGGACTAGAGGAAATGGCTGCAAGCTGAGGCACCAAAGGTTCCACAGGAACTTAAGGAAGCATTTCTTGACTATGAGGGTGACAGTGCACTGGAACAGGCTGCCCAGAGAGATTATGCAGTTTTCTTCTTTGGAGATCTTTCAAACCTGCTTGGATGCAGCCCTGGGCCATGTGCTCTGGGTGACCCTGCGTGTGCAAGGCAGTTGGACTAGATGACCTCTAAGGTCCCTTCCAACCTTACGCATTCTATGATTCTATGATCCTCTATGTAACCTTGTTCAAAAAACTATTTTGATAACGATCCAAAAATTTCTTGAATCTTCAAAAGAAATTAAGCTGAATAAGTGTAGTGGAAGCTTCTCGCTGAATGATGTTGAGTGTTACCTATCCCAAGCAATCCCAAGTACAATATCGCAAGCTGAATATTGTACCTAAGCAAAATCTTTATGACCTGTATGTGGAGACACTCTTACAAACCTAAAGAAGGTAATTGTCACAGCTGAGGTTCTCAGAAATGATTACAATATGAATTAATCTTAGCTTCAGAGTATGTTTAAAGATAAAAGGAACAAGAGTAAAGGTAAAACAGGAAATGGAAATATCTGCAACTATTTTAGAACAAAAAGAGTCATACTAAATTGTTGGCGTATGAAATATATCTCGCTAATGAAATCATTTTAGCCATGATTCTATGGCTAAAAATTATTATGGGCTTAACATTTGCTTAGTTAAAATGGCAAATGAGTGAAAATATCTAAACAAGTAACATTTATCGAATTGTCTGCTGAAAAGATTAAATAATCTGTTATTATCTGTCAGTATAAATACTTGAAGGAGGAAATAGTTAAAACACCATGAACAGGAATACCAAGTTTCTGTAATAGAGCCTAGAGAGCTTGTGGCAAATTGCATACTAATGCTGCTGGCCCTGTGCTTTTGTTTGTAGTCCATAACAATAAAATCATACTAAAATAAACAAATTAACTAGAACAAGCATAAAATAAATGAACAACTGCTTTGGACTAAGGATCAGTACTGGGTAATAATAGTCTCCATCAAGGGATAGGAGTAGCTGCTTTTCAAGAAGTTGGACCATTAGTATTATCAATGTGTAGTACTTCAAAATATACATTGCACAAGGAAGATTGCGTAAAACTGAATGCCAAACACTGCTCTACTGTTTGTACATTTCCTTTAAAACCTTTGTAAAAAAATGAAATTTAAAAGGGTCTATATGGAAAAAAGAGAGATATTTAAGTGTCAGCAGGAATATATGAAACACAAATCATGTTAGAAAAACCTAGTTATATATTTTTATAAAGCTCTTAATTTAATGGTGGCTGCAATCTGTTTTCAAGGGTGTACTTTTAGGTAACTTACAGATGACTGTGAATTTGCTTAATACTTAATTGTTTTGTTCAGTTAAGTTTTATAGAATAGCAACTTTCATAATTTCTTATCAATCACTGTTTAACAAGCATCTCCTTATTACCACCAGTGATAAATACCACTCCATAAATAAGCAAAACTCACGTGAAAAACGAGCTTAAGAAATTGATGAATCATTTCTTTGCAATTTGTAAATGTAAGATTGCAAAAGAAGGAACACTAAAATGGATGAAGAAAAAAATCCCCTTTCTAGGGTACACAGAGCAGTGGATTTTTATGGCATTAAAAAAAGACATTAAATCAAGAAAGGAACAGGCTCCACCTGCCCAAATATCCTGTATGTAAAGGCAAGGCGACCATCGAGTGCTGACATGCTTTCCAGAACAGCACCCAGTAAAAGGTGAGAGGCAGAGTACGTCATTCACTATCGTCTTGCCCCTTCTTATTCATTGAATAAGAAGTTTTTACGCAGGCTGGAATGACAGTAGGTGGCCAAACAGCAGTTACAAGAGCAAACTTGAGAAGAGCCCAGAGAGTAAGCTGGCTGATCCAGCTTGAGCAGCTGCAGCTATCATTACTCCAAAGCACAGCGGCAGCAGGAGTGCCAGCTCTGTGTGATCAAAGGACTCTGGCAGTTGTGATCTCTGAAATAATTCCAAAATGTTGATAAAATGGCACATCAGGACTAAAAAGAGACTATAAGGAATTTAATAGCTTAAAAGGGACATTGTGACTTTAATTAGTCCCAGTAATAGACATAGAGAGAAAAACAAACTATACTTTCATGAAGATAAGTACAAATGGTTTTGGTCAATTTTCATTCCTCCGAGGAAACCATTCTTTATAGCAAAAAAAAGTGATTTACATGGAGTTCACAGAAGTGGGGGTCCTAAAGTGAAAGAGATTATTGAATGCATAAGGACAGAAAACACAAAAATGAATCTATGTTAATAAATATTTACTCTAAGATTTTAAAATCTTTTTAGTGACTACAGCATTAGCACACAGGTCTTTTTCTCAACAGGCATCTTTGTTTATATTTCCCTGTACATAATTAAATAAAACAGCAAAAATGAACAACAGAATTTTCAAAGTAGAAGTTAAAATACAGTGTTTTAAAAACTTGCACACTTCTAAAGTTTAGAAAATTATGAAGTTATTGGAATGCTAGTTTTAAACAAATGCAACTTGGATTATATTTCCTAATTGGCCTCTGGTGGCCTGTTTAATCTTCAGCAATTCAAAGATAGATTTTTAAAGGTATTCAGCTACCTCAATTACTTGAGCAGCTCAATTACTCGAGTACCTTAGATGTTTTTTTACTTGTCTCTCTACAAAGACAGAATTGGGTCATCTGATTTAAGCCTTTAATTTAAGGATTTGTGATTCCTAATCAATTATTTTATGTATTACTACGGAAATTCAAATATTGCATCTGAGTGAAAAGGAAGAGATTGAGTCAGTACAACTCTAAGACGAATTACCGAGAGGAAAGCATAATCAAATCAAGTTCCCATGCCAAATACAGAAGAGGACGAAGGTGTTTTTATGCAAATATGACAAACTTCATGTTAGATGAGTATTCTAAAGTGAGAATATAGTTGAGACATATTTAGAAACCTAACTGAAGAGAAACCTTGTAACATCATTGTAAAATTATATAAAGATAAAAAGTATGCTCAGTTGTTGAAGAATTCAATGGAATACAAAGAATACAATGACCACCATGAGATAGTGGTTAGCAACTGATACACAAAGAGCATAACAGCAAAGCCAAGCTTATCTAATCAGTAATTACTGTTGACAGCAAAATGCTAAAGGATAAAGGATAAAAGCTACAAAAAGCATAGATAAAAGTTACAGCAAAAATGTTACCACTCCCAATGATTGGTGAATCACTCCCATTTCACTCCGGTAAGCCACCCATGATAAAATGCAATATGGAGGCAAAATCTACAGATTTTATATGACTCATTTTTGTAACAGTTGGTGAGTGAACTTGCTGAAGAATGCTTAAGGTAATTGCAGTAGGCATATAAGACATTTCCAGATTTTTAACTTTTGAAAAGCAAAATTGCTAATAATGACTGTTAAAATGATCCTTGACACTCATTTTCAGGGCCCAAAAATAAATAAATAAAATATATTTTAAAAAAAACTTGAAAATAGAAATTATTTAGAAAGAAACTTGGTAGGGAATATAAGTGAGCAGTTACATATGTAAAATGTTTGCAGATCATAAGATTGACTTATGCTTCCCCTTTACCACTTTCTTTTACCTCTTGCAGATTCTCCTCCCCCCACAAAAGAAAAGTAAAATAGGAGATTACTAGATGTATGTAGAGAGATTCAGATAAATGTAAGTCATAGCCTAACAAGCAAGTAGGAAAAAAATTGATCTCTGACAACTTAAATATAATACAGTATGAGCAGGCCAAAGGGTGAGCTGCATCTTACTGGTGTTTATGCTTTAATAATAGTAATAAGACTTTCCTGTGTTAGAACCTACTATCCATGAATTGAGAGGAGCTGATAGCTGATCAAGAGCGAAGACAGCACCGTCACAGGAGGGCTAAATTTATTGGTATTGGTATTCCTAGTGGTGCTAAGACGGCTCCAATTCCACATCTTCCTTCAGGGGATCTATTTCTTGTGAAGGATTTATTTCTCATGAAGACCATCAAGATAAAGAATTCAAAAATAGATTAAATAAATTAATACAAATCAAGTCATCAACGAATAATAATAAAAAAATCTCAGATAAAACTTCTAGCTCAGAAAGACCTTAAATTACTTATTGCCAGAAATATGTACTCCTTGAATTACTATTTCTTCTATTGTTTCCCTTACTCTTTCCATTTACTATTAATATAGACAAGCTACTGGGACTTCAGCCAGGAACAGTGTTGCAATTAAATTTTATGGACTGTATATGGAAACCAAGAACATCACAAATATAACATCTAAAATTTTGTAGATATACTTGGTTAATTAAGGAGTGAGGAGAGCTTTCTCTTCTGAAAGTAACATGAATAAATTCCTCAGATGTATGATCCCTTGATGTTAACTTCAGAAGGGATATTGAAAGAACAAAGGTAGCTGGCTCATCCAACTGCTAAAAAGCATTTTTAAATTTCATATGTAATGTGAAATTTCACAGTTAAAAAGACAGTATCAATTAACATATGCATTGAAATTTTGAAGTCTACAAACTATAGAGTTGTAAAAACTTTTAGATCTCAAACAAAAGAAATACAACTCGATTTAAGATCAGTCTGATCTTAATCATTTTTTTAAAAAAGTTATATCAAGTTACAAACCCAACCATCTTAAACTACAACAAAAATTTAAAACTTTCATCAGAACATGTACATTTCTATAATCTTTCCTGTACTCGTATCTGAACAGTAACTCAATATTTTTTGAATAGAGATGGTAGTAGAGAATAGGCTATAATCAGCTTGGAATTTATAGCCATTCTGCAATAACAGCAATGTGATATAACCATCAATGCCGTATCTATGTTACACTGCAAAATATAGTTATATCTGTCACAGTACTTTTAAGTGGCTCATATAAACAAACAGCATGCCATAAGTATATTTCACTGAAAACATTCATATTGTAGATCCAAGTACATTCTGTATCCTAAACATTGTTCCAGTACAATGAAGAAATGCAGTTCTACTTCACCCTCTAAATGCAAATGACACCTACTGTGATAAAATAAGATTGCCCCATGCAATTCTGACTATTCAGAAATGACAACTTTTGTTGGCATTAGAAAGAATTACATTCTACCAGGATAAGTAGATTTATATATACATAAAAATTAATCTTTCTGTGAGTCTCTATCATCATTTCTGTAACTATAAAATATAATCATTTCAGTAACTATAAAATATTTCAATAACTTCAAAAAAACCCAGAACCAACAAGATACCCTTCAGTTAGCTACAGCTCTTCGGTATCCATTAAGGTCCTTTTCAAACATTCTTTTTGGTATATCAAATAAACATATGTCCTTTCCTTGCAACAAACTCCTGAATAAAGCTATCATAAATAAGATACCCTTAAGTGCTTTCTAAACACATACAGTGTTATTGAAGAAGACTCCTATCTTCACATGTACTGTCAAAACAATGCAATCCTCATTCTTTATCTACCCAGCTCTTAAGGATTGCAGGCCCTGAACAGATTTCATGGCGTCATCTTTGGCTAGATTATTGGCTACAGCTTTTAAATCTAATTTAGTTTGATTTTTCCCACTAGGTTAAGACAGATATAGATTTTTCTCCCATCTGTTCCATAGATTTCTCAAATGACCAAATGTTAGGGAAAATATTGAATTTCTGAAACTTTTTATTTATTTAGGATGTGAGAGGCATTTAATCTTCCTCTGTATGTTGTAAAGAAGTCAAATCAATCAAAGGGATGAACTTCTATAAGTATAGGTAATGTATCAGTAAAGCTTTCACTGTTGCCTACTATCTCTTGATTGCAACTTCTGCTAGTGTCTTCAATTTTAGGCATTGTATATGACCTTAATCACAATTAAAAAAAAAAAAACATGGCAGAGAGACAAAAGTAGATAAAAGTAGATAAAAAATAGTAGTATAAAAATGATTGTATCTTGATGTAAAATTATCACAATCATGGCATGAAAATGAAAGCTTTTAGTGAATTTTGTCATAAAAGATCTACTGGCCATATATCTTTTGGACAAATGGAATAATTTCAGAACAAAGAGTTAAGAAAAAGTCTAGAGAATCATAAATACTGTCCACATAAAATGTCTCAGGTGCACATTCTTACTCTGCTTAAATGCTCTAATGGTATTCTGTAGCTCAAGAGCTCCATTCAAGAGCTTCTCATTCAGAGTTTTTTTAATGCTATCTGCAGAAAAAAAAAAACACATAGTGAAGCAGTAAATTTAAGAGTGTGAACCTAATTCAACATTGTACTTATCAGGGTAACTTTGGAATAAGTTAGTTGGAGATGATATGAAAAAAAAATACAGAAAAAGTTATTTTGATAGCTTTTTTTTAAAATGCTACTTGTGCAGTTCTTTGCGCATTACAGACTTACTATCCTTAACTACAAACTTTTCAAAAAAAAAAAAAAATTAAAAAAGCCATCTAAGGTAAACTATGGAATTTGCTTCAAAAGAGTTTTCATGTAACTTAAAAGATTGAATGAGACTCTACTTACAAACCACTGCTCATTCCTGCACAAAAATCAACTCTATGATGCCAGTGTTCAACAAGAAATTTATACCTCGCTCCCATTTCACCCTGTGCTTCCAATCATGGAAATCCAGAGAGAGATGAGCATTGCCAACATATTTCAAAATCACTTACATATTTCTTTCCTCAGATCATTAGGCGCAGCAGAAGTTGTTTGCCTCTCTTCCTATCCTATTTATCACTTCTGCCTTAAATTGATAAGACATTTAAAAAACTCCTGATTGAAAGCAGTACTTAAAAAGCTGGAGAATCATGCAGTCAATAACTGTAGCTCCAGAGCACCTCAAAAAGTATAGTAAGTGCAAATAAATAATCTCCATGCTGTGAAATCGTAAACTAAACTTTTAAAAGTGAGAAGTAACATGCTTCCTCCAGGTCAGACTGCTCTTCAGACTTAGTTCAGCGCATTGTAGAACCATGATTTTAACATGAAAGTATTTACAGTTTCCCTTAATTGTTTCCACATCTAATTCAATCAAGAAGCAAAGCAATATGAAACTGGACAATCACGGCTTTACTACATCATTTAAAAATCCACATAAAAAAGCTATTTCTGCCATCTTCCCTATTGCTTTTGAAAGAAAGTCTGATGAAGACCTGCTTGAGCAGCAGCCAGGGATGTACTCATTGGCATTCTGAGAGGCAAAACCACCATCCTCTGCTGATGGAAAAGCATTTCTGCAGATTCTTTCCACTCTAGGCCACCTGATACATTTAATATTTTCTATATCCTGCGAAGAATACCATTCTTATGAACAGTAAATTTATCTTTTGATAGTCTAAACACACTAAAGGTTTCTCACATCGCAGTGAACCCTGAGGAACAAGGTAAAGAATAAAAGACATTGCTTGAACAAGAATGCAAAGTGATAAATGTAACCATGATTTGTCAGAGCTTACTATATGACAATAAGAGTTTTCATGTTAGGCTGTGTTGTCTACCTCATGTTGTTAACATTCTTCAGAAGCCTCAGGTTTTACTCCAGGATGAAATGAACCCCATCACTATAGCCTGCTCTGCAAACCATGCAGACAGTATTTTTCAAAGCAAACAAAATGCAGAACATATTGCATATAGTTCACTCCATCATAAAGCACTTGCCCAAGAGTTCAAGATTAGTTTATCTGAGAAAATGAAAGGAAGTAAAATATAATACAAAGTACTTTTATGAACAATCTTTACCATTCTGCTCACATTACCACAAAAGGCATTCTCTATGAAGTCCTCATTGCTTATGAAATGTGTAATTCACAACCAACTGGCTTGCAGAACTCAGTTCATTCCTATAAAGAGCTATATTCCTTTCTATATGAGATATTTCCTGGAATGGTGACATGGAGCTGTACAACGTACAACTAGAAGATATGAGAGCTTTGCCTGGTCCATTTTACTCGGCAGACAGGAGTTTTCAAATATTTATTAAGCATTCGATAACTTACTGTGATGAAAGAAAACTTAAACATTTAACAATAAATAAGCTACTAATAAGTTTCAATACTAAGAAGAAAAACAGAAATATCTCAGAAACAAAGGGTTATTAATGTAAGCATAATGGGGCTAGCCTTTTGACATAAACACAAAAAAAGGAGCAGGAACATAGCATTATATTAGATTGCAAACTTTTTCATCTATTCTTTGCATAAAGTATTTGTGATTAGATGATTACATACATCCTATGCAACTAGTGTTTTATGCTGATATCATTGATGCTGTATTTTTAATTCAAAGGGTATACAAAAAGCATATGCTTGTAAAGTATAAAACAAAAAGCATATGCAAAAAAGTATAAAACATATGAAACTTCTGAGGCTAGTTCTGTCAACCTCAACTTCCATAAGAAAGAATATTAAATATTTGACCTGAAAAGGAGAGAAAAGTTGTTAATTATCAACATTGTAAAAAAATCCTAACAAAAGGCAAGATCATGAATAAAATATTATTATAAAATAACTAGGAGTAGTTGCTACACCCTGAATGGTGCTTTCATAGGCAGTAGGTTGCCATGAGGGCAGGCTGAGTACACTGTAGACCAATTTCTCTTTTCTGCAGATGAGTGCAGCATATAGCAAAGTTATAACACAACAAAGTTAAATTCTGACAGGCCCTCAGGCTTAACACATATTTACTGGAGAAAAAAGTATTTCAGATAAAGAGGAATAGATTGGTTAGCAGGTGGCTAACCAGCATGATTCTGAATTTAACCACAAACATTTCTTTTTGTAATTTCAAATCTCAATTATAGTTTTAAACACTTTGGAAGTCAAACTAGATGAAGTAATTTTAAATTTCATGGAATAGTTATCTGTAGTTGATCACTGTAGTGGTATAAAGCATCTAGATATAAACTAGGAATGCTGCTCTGTATTTTTCCATTGAAATTCTGAAAATTAAAGTGGTGATTCCGTGATTCCTTTGGGGCCTAATTTACAGTTTCAGATCCAGGCTGACTTGGCAGTGACTTTTCTTTCATTACCATAATAGAAATTTTTATAGTAACAGCTGTGAAAGAACAAAAATAAAATAGAAAAGTTGAGAATGAGTATGTATGCACATGTATGCACACGTAGGCTTTTAAACTACTGCTACCATAACAAGCACTTCAATTAGAGAAGTGGATGATAAAAACTAGACCTTTGCATATACTCACCAGTTTCAATGTTTAACTGAGGCTGTCTGGGAAAGCAAAGATTTTGTTTGGCTGAATATTTTATGGTTTGAAATGTAGTTTCCTAACTATAAAATGAAGCATTTAGAGAAATATTAGTATTCTTTGATATGTTTTTAAGTACACTATGTTAAAAGTATCAGCAGTTTTGAAAGGTTTATATGCAAGTAGTTGCCCTGGATGGACAGATAACCAGATTAGTGGACTGGAAATACTGTGCTTTGCAGTATTTGTTGTTAAACTAACAACAAATTAAAAATATTAAGACCAGCCTGTCAATTACTGAAAATGCAAGGCACTCTCATTACTTTTGGAGTTAAGGAGAAAAGACCTTCAAGATATTTAGAATAATAATAAAAAAAATATAAGCACACACAATATCTAGTTCGATTTTTTTTCTAGTTCTGTAAATATGGAAGTTGAAATGAAATGTTTTTCAATATTAGAAATTTGAGAGTGAGGCACAGAAAGGCATGAGTTTTCACAAGAATCATTAGACTACCAGTTAGCTCATGTGGGTTGCTGGATAGTAGAATACCTTATATTAATAGTTAAGTCCATCTATTAATTCACTATGCTGCTAAGTCTTAGTGGAAATTTAAGATTCAATTCAGATATAACTTGAATACATGGTCACACACATTTTAACAAATAAAGATTTTTTAAGTGTTAAAGATCTGTGCATCTGAAAATGTTTTTCCCAGCTTGCACATTTTGGCAATCCTTGAACTTTCTTTAGATTCTACAAATCCTACAAGTCCATCCTAGCCCAGTTAATTCTAGACCTCCACTAGCATTAGCAGTGCTATCTTTCTAGTACTGCTAGAAAGTAAAACTTTCTAAAATAAGAGTGTGAGAGGAGACCACAGATAATATTGCTAGAAAGCAGCATCCTGTCATTTTTTCTTAAAGATACAGAAAAAAAACAAAGCAAAGAACAAACCCTGTCTCCTAGCTGAGACACCCCTAAATTGCGGGCAGTTTCCACCAGGCTCAGAAATTTAGGAAAGGAAAAATTGTTCAGTTTGAAGATGCTGATGTAAACTAAACCAAGTGGCATCCTTCTCAGCTTCCCAAGAGTACCATTTTTTCCAAAATGAATATTAACTGAAGAAAAAAAAATCCAGTAATTTTCACTCATCCTGCAGGAACTCTTTAAGTATTTCCAACTTTGTCTGCCTTGCATCAAATGCGCAATGAATGAGATTGCAGATCCTTGCACTACCTTACCTAGTTAATCAATGTTTAGGCATTCTATTTAAGACTATTTAAATGTTTCGAATTTTACAACTTGCAAAATTTGCTTTTCTGATAACAGTCATAAAGCACATATTTCCTTATAGCTTCAAGAAATGAAAACAAGATCCTTAACTTCTTTTGCAAATAAAGAAGCTTCCAAAATTAGATAGAATTGCAGTGTGCTTTCTTTCAGGTTTTCTTTAAGTATTACCTATACAGGCAGAAATAAAAGACCTCATGGCAAAATGCAGGGAGCTAATTGTGGATTTTTTTATTTGGTTGTTTTTTCTCTCATTTTAACACAACTTCAAAATATTATGAGAAAGTCTCAAAAATGGAAAACGTAGGACATAATTTAGAAGTCTAAAATTTGAGTAAAAAAGTGTCTATAAAACGAAGTTTTGAATGAGACATAAGAACATACTTTATTCATTTCTCTTATTTCTCTGTTTGACCAGCTAAAAAGACGACTGTTTGGATTTTATTTTTTGTAAGGGAAATACAGCCTTTAGGCACAGGCACCAAATAGATAGCAATGTTTTTGGTAATGAGGAGAGAAGCACCAGTCACTGGCATGTGCCCACTATGAACTCATGGTAAGATGCTCATCATCTCCTAATTTCAATTGGAATGAGGCACAGCATTAAGTACCAAGGTACAAATTTGAAACATTGCCATATGGCTTGTAAAAGTATTAAATGCCTTTTGAAGGTGAATGTGGTGATAATCAAGTAGGAAAGTAGGAAAAAAAATTATCTAAGGGCTTTCACAATAATTTAGCTTATTAAAATGTATTAATTTAAATTTACATTAAAAATAAAGTCCCTGTGAAAATAATATTGAATGCTATCATGAGGCTGATATTAGAAATCTAGGTAACAATGCATTACCAATAGTTACACATAGCAATATGAATATAAGATCATTAGACAAAGATTTGAAAGAAGATGTATTGATTGCTATAAACTGAAATTAAAAGTAGAAAATAATTTGTCTTTTTTTTTTTTTTTTTTTGGACAGACTACCTCCTTTCCACTGGGACAGACATATAATCATGCAGCTAAATGGTTATCATGCAAAATTGTTTGTGTCCTCCTTGTTTAGACTGTCTATACGCACATGGCTTGTGTGTGATTTATGACTAGAGTGGTTTACACTAATGTCTGTATTCATATTTGCATCTGATAAAAGAAGTAGGTGATATCCTGAAAATTGTAGTTCATCTTTTAAACAGTTAGGGTTGATGAAATCATCTTCTAAACTATCTTCAGAAATCATGGGAGCAGACTGCTGAAGACAGGGTCTATGACTCACTATAGATAAAGTAAATATATTAATATATAAATCATACATATAAATATGTATATAAATATATAAACTGTAATCATATAATGTATAAAATAATAATATGTTATTATATAATAACATATAGGCTGAGTTCCCTAGATTTTGATTTCCTTGCTGAGTTTTTTGACACGTATTGCATTTGACATGTATTGACAAAGATGGATGATTCATCCCTGCTACCTCACAACAAAACACAGATATGAGATATATACTATTCATAATATGTTCTAAAGATCAACATTGTAAGTAAATCTCTTCCTTCCTTGAAAAAGTCTGAGAAGGGAAAGTGAGCAGAAATGATGGCAAAGATTTGAAGTTCACAGGTTGTCAAGTTGCAACAGAAGTAAATGGCATTAATGCTCTTAGCAGATACTGCCATATTGCTGTACTTTGTTTAACCATAATCAGATTACTGAGGTTTATTTAAAAATCATGAGCAAGACTTCACTAGATTTCACTTAAGAAAAGCAAGAGTATTAGGTTATAAGTTGCATCTAATTTAGTGCATCTTCTGTTTCATCATCTGGCCTCAAACAATCCTTAAAAGCAATTGTGGATCCATACAATGTTTTCTTCCATATATAGGCATGCTGTCATAAATATATTTAAAAATCAGAAGTCGGGAATATTTCAGGTGTTCTGCAACCATAATTTCATTAAAAAAACAAGTCAACAAAAACTCAATAATAAAAACATTTAAAATGATCACAAATACTTTCTCATATCTCTATCTGTGTAAAAGTATAAGTGCCTTACTCTTTCCTTCACTTCCTTTTCCATACATGATCTTAATTGTCTAGAGGAGGCTCCCATATTGAGTCAGTATTGATTATATGCCACTGTTTAGCACAAATCTTCTTTCATATATCAGTGCCATGCTACATGTGACTCCAGAAAAATCTAATTCTACTGATAAAAAAGACATGACTATCACAAAAAAGTGCAAAAAGAAAAAAAAATATGTATTTTTAATATTCTGTTTTAAAACTGAATTAGTAGATAAGTAATGCCATTTGTAAGGTATAAAGAATGTGAAATAGTTTTGTCTCCTTTGAGATGGAAAATATTACAAAACAATAATTTTATTTCTGTTAAAGATAAATGGAAGATACATGGCTAAAATTTATCAAAAGCTAGGTGGTTCCATTTAAAAAGAAATGTCAATGAATTCAATGTAACAATTTAATGGACCTGTTTTAGAAGTTCAAAATGGATTAATCAAAGCCCACCTTAGCCTGATGAAGGCAATCTGTGTTAGAAGATCTACTACATGAAAGTTTAGACTTGAACATGATGTGGATATGATAACTGTCATTTTGACTAATTCGGGAGGAATTTTAGCAAAAGATCATAACACTACTAAGGTGCACCCAATTCAGTACACCTGAAGGTTAAGGTTTTCTATGGAAGTTAACTATGTCAGATTCTATCTCCTCCTTCAAGAGGCTACCACCATCTAGTTCTCTTTCACCACTCTTAAAGCTTAAGGAAAATTAACAAGCTGAAACAGAATATCTCATTGCATAATTTAGTAAAGTCATAGATAATTTCTTCTTAAATTTCCTCAAGGCAATGCATTATTCTTGGATTATTGTTTTCTGGCCTAAAGTCAGAGAGGGAGTACAACCAAACTCTTGAAAGTGGTGTTGTAGTAAGAATAATGACTGATCTTTAAGTACAGCATCTTCAGTGGAGCTGCACAAAATATTTTAATGAATGGCGATTAGCTCTGCATAGATACAGAATTGTTCACTACTAAGCTAAGATATTTCTGAAGTGAAAACTCATCCTGCTAACATTCTAGTCTTATTTAAGGACTGCTTTTTAACAAACTTTTCACTGTTTTGTCAACAAGACCCATTTTGTTACAAAACAATCATAATCTGTCAAGCATTGACTTTTTTACTTCTTCAGCTCTTATCTGTTCACCTGGCAAAAATTAATTTCAGCACCTTCTTCAAAAATACAGTAACTATAACTGAAGCTTCAAAATATCAGCTCAAATCAAGAAGCAAGATACTTGTAGACGAAAGTACTTGTCAGTTATAAAAATATATATCATCAAAAGTTCAAATACAAACCCCAAAAGTCTTTGCTTTGTAACACCACAGAATGGAGAGGCAAGCAATTCTTATTACATGATTTAAAAGATCTGCTACGACATTTCTCTGATTCTATATATGAAATGAACAGTGTAATAGAGAATAACTCTTTCTGGCATATCATGTTATTCTAGGCACCAAATACAGTTATTAGATTATTCATTAAGTTGTTGGAATGTTACCTTCTTCTGTATTCTGAAAAAGTTGAGGATATAAGTCAAAACTACACACTAGCAAGTCCTGCTGAGGTCCTCTGCCTTTCTCTTTCTGCATGCCTTAGTCATATCCTTGGATCCAGTCCACACATAAACTTCAGAAAAGAGAATTATATCAGGTTCAGGTAGTGGTAGTCTTAACGGAGTCCTACTTCAGTTCAGACTCACAGAATCACAGAATCACAGAATGTTCAAGGTTGGAAGGGACCTCTAGAGATGGTCTAGTCCAACCTTCCCACTCAAGCAAGGACACCTAGAGCATGTGGCACAGGATGGCATCCAGGTGGGTTTGGAAGATCTCCAGAGAAGGAGACTCCACAACCTCCCAGGGCAGCCTGTTCCAGGACTCTGTTACCCTCACTGTAAAGTTCTTCCTCACCTGGAGATGGAACTTCCTGTGTTTCAGCTTATACCCATTTCCCCTTGTCCTGTCATTGGCCACCAATGAGAAGAGCTTGGCCCCTTCCTCCCTAATTTCTCCCTTAACTTTATACATGTTAATCGTACCCCCTCTCAGCCTTCTCTTCTCCAAGCTGAACAGGCCAAACTCACACAGTCTCTCCCTGTACAAGAGATGTTCCAGTCCTTTAATCATCTTCGTTGCCCTCCGCTGGACCCTCTCTAGAAGCTCCACGTCCCTCTTATAGTGGGGAGCCCAGAACTGCACACAGTACTCCAGGTGCAGCCTGAACAGAGCTGAGAAGAGGGGGAGACTCACCTCCCTTGACCTGCTGGCAACAATCCCCCTGCTGCAGCCAGGATCTCATTGGCCTTCTTGGCCACGAGGGCACTGCTGCCGCATGGTTAATTTGCTGTCAACCAGGAATCCCAGAACCTTCTCTGAAGAGCTACTTTCTAGCAGGTCGACCCCTAATCTGTACTGGTGCCTGGGGTTATTCCTCCCCACGTACAGGACGCTGCAGTTGTCCTTATTGAACCTCATGAGGGTCCTCACTCCCCAACACTCCAGCCTGTCCACGTCCCTCTGGATGGCAGCACAGCCCTCCGGAGTGTCGACCACTCCATCCAGCTTGGTGTTGTCTGCAAACTTTCTCAAGGTGCACTCTGTGCCCTCATCCAGGTCATTGATGAACAAGTTGAACAGTATCGGGCCCAGTACTGCCCCCTGAGTGAGACCACTGACCACAGGCCTCCAACTGGACTTGCCGCACTAACTCGAGTTCTTATCCAGTCTCTACAAAAATTAAGCCTAAAATAAACAGTATGCTTAGGTTGAGTCTGACCATGTTTCCAAATTGTGAAAGTGAGCATATCTGGAGCCAGGTTTCCATATCACCTCAAAACCAAGTTCAAGTAGCATCCTGAATTCAAACCTTTTGTTATTATCATCAACCTCTGCATAAAAATCTCTCATCTTATCCAAAAGTCAAAGACACTTGCTATTATCATCTGTTAATATAACTAAGAGTAATGAAATTAATGACCTAAGTTTTGGTTTTAATCTACATGATTTAGAATCCATTGATATTTCAGCAATGTTTCCTATTTCATTTTTTTTCTGTTAGCCCAAACTTCTTTAGTCAATTTACTCCTGTGGTTCACCAAGCTTAAACTTTGCAAAGTTTAAACTTAGCATTTCAAAACTGGCAAAAAAGCAGAATTAATAGTTGTAACTATACACTATATTCCTTTTGTCTTGAAGTATTTCTACAAAAGTAAATTAGTATCTATCTCAGTAACTCCTCTTCCAAATCTACAACACTTTTGTAGCATCTAATAGAATTCCTTCTGGAAAGTGATGTCTTTCCCAAGGCTTTTCCATATATGTGAGTCTTAGCAAATCCCCACTTTTTCTGACAGCTAGTTCAATGAACATGAAACATATTAGAACTTTGTAAGAGTTAAAGGGTTACTTATGCCTTAACATAATGTTTACAAATAAAATACAAATTACATCTTAAATACAAATAGTATTTCCAACTCTTATAGTTTTTCTACCTTAATCAGAGAAGGTGTTGTTAAAGGATTTTCATTAGATCATAGCCCTTCTATTTTAGTTGAAAAATCTACCTTTCAGCTGTAGTGGTAGAATACCACCTCTATTGCCTTCTCCTTACTATATTTTAAATAAGCAGAACAGAGAATTTTTAATATTTTGTCTCTTCCCAAATTATTATCTGTCTACTCTGTTACATGATGCATTAGTTGATGCTTTACATCTTGCCAAAGATAATGAGAGATCTCCCTGAAGTTTTGAAACCTTAACAGATTGTGTGACAGCAAAAAAGCAATCAGCAGTGAATCACAGATGAGTTGGTACCTTACGACTTTCTAGAAGTCTTACAAATCATAAGTTCTCCATGTTAGCTTGGAAAGCTGTCACTGTCTTGATTGTTATTTATTATCCAGAGAATCATCAACAAGTTCTAATTTTTCCACAAGTTTGGAGAGCTAATGACGAGTCAGAATCTCCACCTGATCTTTAAGAACTTCAATAATACCCTCAGCTACCTTAACTAAGTCATACTTAAGTGGTACTCTACAGCTGATGCACATTGATGTACATGTAAGTTATTATACATAAATAGTTTAGTAGTTAAACAAACACACAACTACAACAAATACAATTATATTTTGTCCTAAGTTTTCAGAGGAAGCCATAGATTCCTGTAATTAAAGGCTTTTTTTTTTTTCTCTCTCTCTCAGGATACAATCAAGTCACACTTTTTTTTTTTTTTCCTTTCTGGCCTTTTGTTAATATTATAGCAAGTACATAAATACATACATTCTTTTCTAACTTTGAAACAGCATCATTTCTTATGAAGTCCCTTGGCTCTAAAACTTATTAAATCTTATTAAGTTTAATGGAAAACTAACAATTCTGTGGATCCTGTGGAAACTTCGAAGACTGTTTTGGATTGAGGTGCCAGATGAATAAGGGTCGTTAAAGGACATAAAATTGTGATAGAAAATAGTACTACAGCATTTCTGCGCGTGAACTAATACTAAATCTGCACTAGTTTAATAGAAACTATACTTCAGCTATTTCCTTTCAGGTAACAGATAAGTGATAAAAGTTTCTGAAAACTTGTAGTTCAAACTTTGTTCAACATTCAGTTTCAATCCAGTCCATGTTTTTTACTTGTCTTCTTTACTTGTCTTAGTAAACTATGGTGAAGACCTTTAATCATAGAAAACAAGAAAGTCAATAAGTTTCATCACATATTAATCACTATTTTAGTGAGCTTAATTTTAGAATTAGTATATCCACATATAAGGATACAGACTTTTTATTATTAATTTTTCACAGTACTTGTCTATTTAGTCTTTTGCTATATTTGATGTCATATCTGAGGACTGTATCTTACTTTCCCTTCTGGGTCTAGGCTTAGAAATATTTTTAACATATTTAAACTCCTCAAATGCTTGAGTGTCTTCAGAAAACTCTCACAGTACTTTTGTAAGTACAGCTTTGGAGTTTGATGAATGAGAAAGATTTACAAACATTTTATTGATATTTAATTTTCCTAGAAAGGATTTTTACCTTTACTTCCTTATGTGGGCCATAAAAGATGTGAAATATTGCATCATTTAATGGATTTTAAATATTCAAGATATAGTCAATAAAAATCTTGCCTATAACTATATTTGACAGATTATGTCCAGGTTTAACAGCTTTAAGGAAGAAAACCCTCTTTCAATTATAAAAGATTTTTTTCACTAAAACTACTTTACATAAGCCCCTTTGAGGTGGCTGCTGTTTACATTTTGTAATACCAGAGGGAGAAAGAGTAAACAAAGCAAAATAAATCCCCCCTATTCCTACAAATCCTTGCAATTTTACAGTTCTATTCATCTAGCAGATTCAAAGTCCTTCCTAAAATATATCAAAGGATAAGTTGATATATCATTGGAACAGATCCACCATTATGACTAAGCCAGATTCCCTTATCTCTCCACACCCAAATCAATAAACAAACCAATACTAGATTTCTTCAATACCGTTCAGTTTAAGGATTACTTATTATTGTGAATCATTTATTAAAATTGTTGTGAATTAGAACAATAAAAGTAAGTTACTGAAGCATGTGAATACTTTGGAGCTATTAAAGTTAAGAATAGAAGCAAGTAATTTAAACAGTCCTAATCAGAAAACATAGAAAATTTGCCATATAAAAATTAACAATAAAAAATCTTCTTATACCTATTGCTTTACACAGAGGTTTTAATATTGACTTATTATTAAAAACGTAATAAAAACAGCTCTACCTTGCTATCTTTCTGTGTTTACCTTCTTTTTTCTTGATGTCTCATGAGTTCACATAACTATCATCTCACTATATCATAAAGACAAGACATTTCTATTTGCAGGCTATGCCATGGTAAAATGGTATACATTTCTGTATTACTACTGCACCAGCATTTTAACATGGGACAAGGTTTGAGACATATTAGATAGCATATTGATGATGTGAAATGCTCTATGGCATCTTACTGAATTTGCAACAATATCAAAGTTATGTTCCTTTTTTTTTTTCCTTAGTAAAATCCTAAACTGTTACTCTGAGGTAGTGTTAAAATTGCTGTGTAATCACAACTTCATTTAAACATTGCAGAATGAATAATGCTGCAGATCCATAACAGCCTGATAAATTTTACTCAAGTTAGTTTGAGACCTCCAAATACCACTGCTATGAAAATTTTCATCATCTTGTTTGGAGCACACAAAAATTTTATGGGATCTCATCAATCTGTTCTGTATTTTAAAAGAAATAGTCATAGTATCAAATGCTGTTAATTTTGATGTTTTATCAATATTTATAAAGAGGGAATTATTTAGCAAGGCTAAACAAGTAAGTCTGAAGCAGAACTGAACATGCAAACTGACAAGTTACGATTTTTCTCTCTGTATTGTGATAACCCAGTATTAAATATTAATGCCACTAGGTGTCCAAATTGTGTTTTGTCAAACACTTACTAAAATATACTGCTGTCTGACTCAAATGGCTAAAGCATTTGAAAAAGTATTTCCCTCCCCCTCGGCCTTTGATACCTCCTCTGGAAATAAAACATCTCCTTACAAAAAATTAATATGAAAATTTCACAGCCTTATAATATATTGATAAAGTATGTCCTCTTAGGCTCAATTAATTTTGCAATTAATGTTACAGTGTTGACTTGACCATATTTTTGGAAAAGAAATACTTAACTCTGTCAGCTGAATTTACTTCAAAGACTAATCAGACACAACTACTCTTGTTTTGTGTCTCTGTCAAGAAAGCAGGAAGCTGCCAGCACTGAATACAGACCAAGGTAAGCTCCAAAACTCTTTCAGATAAATGTCACTATATGGTCTCAGGTAGTAGGATTATACATAATTTTAAATGACAATGCCAATGTTCAGAAAATTGCATCATCATTGTTCTTCATACTGACTCTAATAAATAAATAAATGAAGACCTTTTGTACCTTTCCAAATGGAAAAAAAATAAAACAGAACTCACAATAATAACTTTGTGTGTATGAAACTGACTACTAATTTTGTATGTCATAGACATTTTCATGTCTGCTGCTTCAATGAGGTATGTCCTATATATCAACACATGTTAAATCCAAGAAAGATAAGTTTGTTATAATTCTCAGCTGCAATACAAATCATACAATTTTAATAAAATTTTCAGAGTTCAGCCTGAAACCAACACATCAGTGTTAAGGCATTCATTTAATTTGCTACAGTAAACTGACAAAGAAAGATTTTTTTAAAAAAATAAATAATAATAAATTTAAATATAAATAATAAATTTAAAAATATTATCAGATGTTAATTATTAATGGAGTTATTATAAAGCAATTTACATTCCAGGTGGCAGCGTAGTTTATTCTGGCCTTTTCTCCTTGTTTTGGTTCTGCAGTACGAGATATAGCTAAGGCTATATCTTTTTTCTCATGAAGCTTCTGGTGCTAAGAATTGCGTGCCGTGTTTGAGAGATATAAACACACACATTAATATCTCAGAATCACTAAAATTATATAATGAACTAGTTCTCTTTCTTTAGCTTTACTTGGATCTTACAAGCAGTTATAAGAGTCACAGAAGGATCTACTTTTAGCTCCGCATATGTTCATGGCATCTTTCTGTGACATTACTTGGAATTAGTATTGTAATCTTCAAGAAAAATGATACTCTATTTTTATGCAATTGTCAGGTGTTAATTTATCAAGGAATATCAACAGACTGTAAATTCTAAACCTCTCATTTTAATATTTATATTTAATAAAAAATGAAATATATACAAAAATTGAAGGCAAATAAATGATTTTTTTGCTTTAATCTTCCAGTAAGAGTAAGAAAGTAGCAAATGGGAAATTTACAGTGCATGCAGGCTCACAAATAAAATCAGCACAAAAATATAAATACTCTAATAATTACTAATGTGAGACAGAATAATAATATCAAACAGGATATGTTCATTCCTGTATACTTGAGATGAAGCTAATATGCCACAAGATGGCAGATGAAGGCAGCTAAAGTTGCAAACAGTGGAAGAACATAACTTTGTGACTCATTGAAAATAACCCGCTTTGAAAGTAAACTTTCATTACCTTTGGATACAGGAAATAACATTTAGAAGCAGTATTACAAAGATAGACATATTATGACCTATTAATGCATACATATAGTATTTCTCTCAAACTTGAGAGTTCTCAAATTCAACACACAGAGTAAAGACTCAGGTATTTAAAAAATCAGAAATATTCTTTGAAGTTAGGAAGAATTTTTACCCATATGTTTTCCCTTCTACAACTCCAGAAGCAAAAGCAATGTTTTATTTATTTGTTTATTAAATTATAATTTGCAGGTCTTGCTCTTCTTTTGTGCAGAAACCTATCTAACTGCCAGGTTAGGGAACATTACACAAAATTACGCATTTTCTCTCTATACCTACTGTTGCAGTTGTTCCACCTTTCCCCTCTACCCTTAAATTAAGCAAGAGTCTGAACCTGATCCCCTGCAGTTGTAATTTGTAAGTAAAAAGTAGAAATAGCTTGAGCTGGCCAACTTAAGCTGGCCTGCTCCTGCATCTCAAGCAAAAATGCTTTGCATAGAGTGCCAAGAGAAGTCAGTGGTGTAACGGCTAATTTTTAATTTTAAGTCAGTGTTGTAATGGCTAATTTTTAAACTTTTTGGGGAGGCAAGTGACTGTTCATTTGTTCTCAATCTTAAGTAGTTTTGAGCAAGCTTGAAAGTAGACCACTGTCAAGACATTTCACACAAAATCCTGGCTATTGCAATATTTTAGGAACATTCAACACAAAGTATTAGCTGAGATGGTTGTTTTAGGGACTCCTCCCATGGCTGTAATAGTAAGTGTGTCACCAAAATAACAAAATCATATAAAAACTCAGAACCATTGCTCACAACTGGGCCTGGATTCACCATTTCTCTTTAACCTATTCTGCCTGCACTTGATACTTACCTGAAGATTTTGTTGAAACTGATTTCCATCTCTTTCATAGTTATGCAAAGCAGGAAACTTCCATTGCATCGATATCATTCAATCTACACACACAGAGTAGTCAGAAATACCAAGCTTACTTAATAGGCCTATTCTTCTCCATTCTGAAATCCAGGCCTTCTTATGAGAAATAATTAGGATAGGATCATGAATAAAAAGGTCAGTTATGAATTTTATCTCTTCAAAATTATATCGCACAACTGGTAAGTCACATTAATCCATCTCCTTGACTCTGCCTATTAAAGGCACATACAAGACACTTTTTCTACAGGTAACAAGCCCTAATTATCTTGCTGATATAAGTTTTTTAGAAAATCATTCATACTTGGAAATTTCTATCTTGTATTTAGTAACTGTTCAGAAAAACAGATAAGGAATCTTTTGAAATTCAAACTATTGAAAAACAACAATAACAAAAACAATAAACTCTTGAGAATTAACATTACAATTGAGAAGGCAAGAGACAAGGAGCTTTCCCATATTTCAGTATGAAAAGCCATACGTTTACGTGTTAGGTAATGCAATGGAGGCAGTAGAATCGGGAGTCATCTCTCAAACTAGAAACAGAGTCCAGCTGCCTCAGCTGCAAAGCGTTTGTGAGATACCCAGTTAGGTGTGCAGCTCACAGAAAGATGTAGAAAAAAAACAAAAAATTCATCTGCATCAAGGTAGGCAGCTCTGTTTAAATCAGTCATAGCTGGTCATCTGTAATTCAGTAATTCAGTTATCTTTAGTCACACAAATGCTACTGAAAAATACTACAGACTAGATAACATCAAAAAAAAAAAAAAAAAAAGACCATGAACTGAATGTATAATGTTAATAACATTCCTCCAAATCTAGGAAGGCAGTAGAGCTGAGATTAATCATAAGAGGGTAACCGCATTCTAGGCTTTATCAGAAACATAGAAGTTATTGAGCAATAAATATATGCAGAACATGGATCATTCAAATACATTAGGCATGACATGCGTGTATAACATAAATAACATAGAAACATAAGACCATGCTTAACACAATGAAATATTAAATCTCTTCCGGAATATGTTCTAGTTTTCCTATTGACTGTATGCTACAATGTAATGCAATGTGTAGTCATCAGTTAGGACAACCTCAGCACAGTGAGTCACTTGCTAGTATCCATATCATAGACTGATTAATCAGCCACCTTCCATTGAACATTATTCCCCAATGAACATTATCCTAATGAACATCATTTCCCAGAAACATGGCGTGCATCTTGTCCATGGACACGCAGGACCTAAAAGAAGTGCTGGAGCAATTCTCTGAAGCTAAGGTAGGAAAGGATATTTAGGATTCCTGGGATAACCACAGTGACACTAATGGCTAGTGGCACAGGATGGCTACTGGAAAAAATAAGCCAAACAAGCCCACATACACTCTCAACCCTCCATTTTGCTCTGATATGAGCAAACTCAAGTTTCATAGCCAACTATTACAGACTAACCACAATGACATAACAGCAAATCAAACAATTATTGAATTAGGACCAGCTGGCATTCACTATCCCTGAGCACATCTGTATTCCAATTTGATTCTCTGCATTTAATTTAGGAACTATTCCTGTGAGAAGATCCTTAAAGGAAATGAAAGTAGATAACCACCTGGGTTTTACTTTTCAGCATTATTTCAGAGACCAAATTATCTTTTTATCCTTAAATATAATTCATTTCTGCAAAAAAATAAGATGTCATCATTATCCTTTTGATGAAAGATGGATTCTTAAGCAAATAAACAAAAAATCCACCAAGGTTCATAACTTAGGATTGTAAGTCATGCATTCTAAAGGTTAAAAAAAAAAAAAAAAGAATATCAAATGAGAAAGAGAAATGGATCAAAGCTATAACTATGACTTGCATTTTTATTTTCTTATGTTATTTACATCGATACTGATATTGCATGCAGATGCATTTACTGTACATTAAAATTCACTTACGGGCAGAAGCACCCATTGCCAGCATCTTGAAAGGAGAGGAAGCATATAATTTTCAAGTTGTTTCAACACATTACAAATTACCAAGTTCCTATTAAATTAGTGTATGAGAAAAAGTCCTATTTAATAAAAAATATATTTAAAGGAAAAATGTCCTTTTATTTTCCCAAATAACTCAAAACAAGTAAATATAAACAAAGGCACAAGAAAAAGCCTCATACACTCAAAAGATTGTTAAACAATGCTGTGTTTATTGATTCAAGCATAAATCACAAGCTCAGCTCTAGTGGAATGGAGCTTCAAGCTGAACAGGGGGTTGGTATTCCATAATTGTTGCAACTGGCTCTAATATCTCTGCCATCCTGAGGACTGACTTTCCTAATGGACACAGCAGAAAAGTTTTGAGGTTTTGGAACAGGCAGTGTAGTTTTCACAGAAGAGAACCAGTTACAGGCCTCACCACAACTATCAACTGATCCCCAGCATTATGGAGACATAGTTAGAATCAGCTAATATCAGTCTGATATCCTTGCTACCAAAGCAAGGATGGTGATTGGAGTGCCCCTGAAGCCCCTTTAACAGCCACTGCACTTATCCCCTAGGCTACTTGACCTGAATTTTATGATCAAGGATTCAAAACTGCTTTGCAGAAAGAGCAAACATTGTTATAGTGGCTGGTAAAAATGGATCCTTATCCAGAGGGCATACATTGGTTCAAGCTCCAGAGTTTATGAATCAGTAGTCGGCAAAACAATAGTAGGAGAAAGACCAAATGCCTTGGGCTGTTGAAGTCCCAGTGCATGATGAATTGATTACTGAAAAGAAATGACAGAGTTTGTTGTCTAATGGATCCTATAAAAATTACCATATGAAACATGAGGCAGCAAGCTGCTGCTTGCATAGATATAAGACAAACTGTCACTTGCAAAGCCACTGGATTCTCCAGTGAGTATGAAAAAATAAAGGTCTCGAAAATAGCCTTGGAAGAATCCTGAGAGCATTCAAGACTCCACATATATGTATGTACAGAATTCTGGACAGTGGCAGTGTGGAAATAATTCAGAGTGGAATAGTGACAACTGGCAGTGAGAAAATCTGTTTGGGCAACAGAAGTACAGAAAGTAACACAACAATTACTCAAAGAAAGACTTGCTTTAATGCATTATGTTAACATGCATATCTCAAATTCAAAGGTAACTCAAGCAGAGACACAACAATGAAGCTAACAAGCTAGCCCAATTTGTCAGCATGGATTTAGGATGGGAGCATACAAGAGAAATATTTTTAGCCAACTAGGCCCAGGAAACTGCTGGGCATCTTGGGAGGGATTAGACTTACCACTGAGGGAGAGAATACAGCTTAGACTTGGAAAGCAAAAATTAGGCAGCATGGGATCTGTGGAATTACATAGCACATTCACAAAATACAAATGATGAAACAGTATGCATACGGATAGCATCAAGGCACAGCGAGGACCACATGTTCCCTAAGGGACAAGGAGCTGGAAGAAAAGCAAAATAGCACAGCTAGCACTCAGGGCCCTCACCAACCCAGGTTTTTTTCGACAGTACCTGACTGAGGTGAGCAAGGCAGACCCAGAAGTTCAACCCATAGTCCATGCAACTTTAGACAAGCTTACAGGCAAGCTGATGAGACAAGTCTGATGTCAAGTCGGGAGGCCATTCTGTAGGTCAAAATCAAGATAACACTGCCTATAGCTAGGCAAGCAGGCATAACTATGACTGAGTGGGAAATCAAAGATACAACATATATCAAGCAAGGAGTAAAAGCCTCAGCTTTTATGGGGCTAAAAATGGACTTAAGCTCAGTTCATTTAAATTAAAATGGGCATCTAGGGGCCAGGAACGGGAAGGAGTGGAGGGCCAGGATGGAGGGATGGAGGGCCAGGGCCAGGGAGGAGTGGAGGACCAGGGTGGAGGCCTCAGGTTAGACTCTTCAAGGAGATGAGGGCTTATTAGTGCCCTCAGGGCCTGCAAGATAGAAGTGCATGTTTGAAGAAGTCTGACAAATGGATCATACAAGCTTCTTCTCCAGCAGCACTCGTAGGTGTTATATTGCTATAAGGTAATAGAAGGTAGAGTTATTAGAAGGCCAGTTAGAAGCTCTGTCTGCTTAGACAGCAAATATAAGAAGTACCTAAGAAAAGGAAAAATAAAATTACATTTCCATTAGTGCCACATGGAAAGACACTTAAGAAAGAAATAGGTAACAGAAGTAGTTTCAGAAAAGCCACCATCCTTGTATATATTGAAGATCATGCAGGAGAGCAGGAATTTCATATTTCTTTTCATTCCTTGGCCACTGGAAAGGTAGAGCAGTAGATTAGCTTACTGAAAACCATGCTGAAATCCCTGGGAAAAGGGAATCTCTTGGAGTGGGAATCTCACCTCGAGGAAGATGTATTAAGACAAAGCCAAGAAATAGCCATAGCAGCCTTGCAGAACACCTAGTAGCCTGGACTCATTTGAACGATAAAATACTAGTCAGCCCTAAGTTGCCTGGAGTATTAAGAGGATTTATGTCTCTCATCCTGTAGCTGTTACAATCCTAAGGAAGGAGTCCCTATCATTTGAGAATTGTGGTTTTCATAATGGGTGGCCTTTAGAAACAGTCTTGGGATGTGTATTTTTCAGGGACAAACTGAAGTTTGTATTAAGTATATGCTGAGACTAGCGTGTTGTTAGCCTCCCTAGTCTGGCTCCCAGGGCAAGGCTGGAGTTTAACTTAGTATATGTAACATACTGTTACAGCACCAAAAATATTAATGGATTATTATCTCTAGTCTATGCCCTGTGATTTTATTAGAATGGTTTCTAAGTTATGGATATGCTTTTTCCACCCGCTACTTCAGCACAGTTAAATGACAGACCTTTTTTGAGAAATCATCCAATCATAACCAGATTTAATAAGGAAATGTGGTAACTATGGGAATAGATTGCAGACTTTTTTTCACAAATCCTGATAGTTAATGGTTTGGTAGTAACTTTTCAAAAAATATCTTTGTAAAGTCACAAATATTTGAGTTTTGTTTGAATGTTTGTTCTCAGTTAACAGCAAGCCAGGAAATACACACTTCATAAATGCTTTCCTGACATTTTCCTTCCACATTCTTATATTAACAACGGTCAGATCATCTATAAGATCATGTAGTGTCTCCTGTCCCTTGCTCACTTCCATAAGGGCCATATACCAATTCATCACTATCCCCCCAAAATATTTGTCTGACTAATAGAGAAAATAGCTTCTAATGATGGATATTTAATAAACTTCTAGGACAGTGTCATTGCCATTAGAAAATTATCTGTATGTCTAATGGCTTTTTTATGTAGAAATGTCGTTTATGCTCTTTTATTTGAGCATAAATCATGCTTTACTATTTGTCCTAGCTACATGGACATAGATAAAGGATATTATTTCCTTTCTTATTCTTTTGGTTTATTCCCCTGGCAGAAGTTTTAAAAGTATCTAAAACTGCCATTCTCTTCTGCTCCCACTCCATAACTTTTCTAATATCTGACTACTCTAGACTATTTTTCCCTATCATTTCAAATATTCTAATGATGTCATGTTTTCTAGAACTCTGCTTATTCTCCTTGTGAATACTTAAAATTGATCCATATATTTCTCAAAGTGTATTGTCTAAAAGCAACAGAGTACTCTACCTGGAGTTTTACACTTGCTTAGTAGAGTGGAAGAACTTTACAAATCCTTCACTTTTGCAGAATATGGCCATATTGATTTTTCCTTAAATATACTCACAATAGACATGAATGTCCAGTGCAGCATTCACTATAAACATGCAGTTTATGGAGAGTAAACATTTAATAAGTTTAAAAAGAGATTCTAATTTAGTCAAGTTTGTTTTTAAGCTATATTTATATTTTAGGAAAGAAAAATCAATTACAATACTTCTAAATGAGATGTTAACCCATATGCTAACTTAATTGCATTTTTCTGTCCAATACATATTTTCTTGTAAATAAACAGAAAGCTTTAACCTATTTTCCTCAGACTTCTTAGAAGCTTGCATGTGGTCAGAGATAAAGCACAGAAAATTTATGTATACAAACATGCACAATGTTATCATCAATTAAAAATGTTAGGCTATGGTGAAGACCTTTGTACAAACTTCTCAGCAATGCTTGCTCCAATAATTCAGATTTCTTTCCAAATTGCTGTTTCACAGCCCTATTGCACTTTTATTTTCAATTTACATTGCATTATCAACTTCTGTTAAGTTTCAAAATAGTGTTTTCACCTCCCATCTTGAATCTCAGCCTTCTGCTGACATTATATTTTTCTATCTTTCTGATGCATTACCACTACTTCTTTGACATATGAAACACAGGAAGTTCCATCTCCAGGTGAGGAGGAACTTTACTGTGAGGGTGACAGAGCCCTGGAACAGGCTGCCCAAGGAGGTTGTGGAGTCTCCTTCTCTGGAGGCCTTCCAAACCCGCCTGGATGCCACCCTGTGCCATGCGTTCCAGGCATCCCTGTTTGAGCAGGAAGGTTGGACTAGATGACCTGTAGAGGTGCCTTCCAATTCTGAGGATTTTGTCATTCTGTGACAGTCCCACCTGAAACAATTAAGTGTTTGTGTGCTCCTGCAGCAATAGTTTGCCTTCCATGTAACAGGTTGAAAAGATCCAACATCACTTGATACAGTATGTGATCCATTGGTGTTTTAAGCACCATTGTTTAAACATCACATTAACATTTATAAATGCTAACTCAAGTGACTGTATATTTTGGAAATTTACTGACTTCACAAAATTGGCATGTCCATTAGGCAGACAAAAGTTTCCTCTTAATGCTTTTAAGAAGGTGCTAAATCTAACTACTATACAGCGTACAAATTTTTACTTGCTTTTTAATTAGAATTTTGGAGGAAAATATTAAAGAAGTCCATTCTTCTGCTCCATTGCCCATGACAACCTGTCTAAAAGAAAATGTGAAATGTTTCAGAAACTAAAACTCTCACTCTGTTGGGCTATTATTGATTTTAAAATGCAGAGAAATTATATAACAGTAATTACTGCATTGGCAAGCTTTAATGAAACATGCTTGAAAGAGACAGGACTCACTTCACTTTAAAAGCCATAAAATTACAAAATCACTGTAAGAAAATCAAAACTCGAAAAAAAAAAAAAAAAAGACTCCAAAATCTCACATTATGAGTATGTTTGAGCATAGTACATTTGAAATCAATAGCACAACTGGGTGCTAATCGTGCGTGCAGTCACTCTTTTACAGATTGAAGTCAATGATTCCAAGTCTTTTGGCCTAAAGGAACATTTTCAACCCTGAATATTTTTATAAGACACTCTGCATTAAATTTATTGAAAACACTGCTTGGTGTTGCTTTGGTGTACCATCTACCCCAGCCTGGAATTGCACCAGATTGCTGCAGTCCATAGTCAGAGCAGAAGTTAAAAGAACAAATATGTATGTTACAGATTTTTTTTTCCGGTAACTGTGCTGCTAGTAAAAAATTGTGACTCGTCATTTTGTTCATCTATCCCTTTCTAGACCATTTATCCGTATTAACATTAATATTCAGTAACAATGCATATGTTCTTTTATTTAAATACTTCTTATTTAAATTAATCATTACAAGTGGATCATTACAAAGGAGCCAGCTTTGATCCTTTAGTTCCTGGAAAAGAGAGAATATAAAAATTTGACTTTATCAAACATCATATGCAGTCCTTTTTAGTCACTCCCTGTGGTTAAAGAAACTGCATCACTCTGTTGAAGGTTTCCTTTCCAATTTCAGTTACTACACTTATTTTCTAACAGAATGCCTTAATGCTGTACTCACAGACACTGGAGAGGCTATTCAAACACAATAAAAATGAGAAAGCTCAAGCATTCAGGTGGAAGTACTTGACTATATCTCCTGAAATAACATTTTATTGTAATGTACAGGACTATGTCAATGACTATCATTTCCAATATACAACAAAGCATTAGTGTTGTCAATTCCAGTAACTTTTTTGTGTGTTTCATGATAACTGGTGTGGTTCCACAAGCAACATAAACTAGAGGAAAGATATGGAGGAAAAAGAAGAAAAGTATGATCCAAGCAACTCTAAAAGTCTAGAAAAGAAAAAGGCAAAAAGAAACAGAAGAAGAATCCCTGACAGTGAGTCACTCTCCAGTGATCATTTATTCCACTCTCAGTATTCAATATTCTAAGAATAATTTTATATCGTCCATTGAATCTACATTTCCATTTGATTTAATATATTTTCTTCCAAAAAATCTTCAACATTTAAAAATGAAAGTAGGAAGAAATTAGTTTCAGGCAAGCTCTTTTAAATAAAGTTGCCTCCCAATTTTCTATTTTTTCCAAGGATATTAACAATCTAGGATCTGATTAAAGCAAAATTTGTACTCTAAACTATTTTTTTACATATTTTAGGCACCTTTAAACTCCAAATGAGTTTTTAAACAGCTGTATTATTTCATCACTCCTTGCTGTACGCATCTCAGATAAAAGATGTTAAGATTCTCCAGAACTGCTTGTTGATTTTGTGTAAAAGTGCTAGCTGGACAGATTTTACATCTGTCATTTTTAGGTCAAAGTCCCTGGCCCCTAAGGACATTTGTTGTACACACATTAAAAACTAATTTCAACAGTCTTTATAGGTATTTGAAATTTTCCACATCATTAGCCTGAAAAGTAAAGCACAAACTATGGGAAATTAGTGATTTTTTTTTAAATAAAAATGTGTCTTTTTGGAAAACACAAATACGCTGAACCGCTTTCATTGTGGCTGATTCAAAAGCAATTACTTTCAAAATGTATTACATATTTTGAAAAATCTTTTTCCTCAGTCCTGCAGCATTCGTTGTCAATTTGCCATTCATCAGTTTATGTTTAAAAATGTCACTTTAAATGAATGACACATAAACAGAAGAGACATTACTCTTTCTTTCTTGTCTGAAAACACCATCTCATCTGTATCTCCCTGCCTTTTTTTGTAAGTAAATGTAAAGTGTTATTTTCTACATATTCTCCTCCTTTTTAATCTTCCAATCATCTCTGAATCTTTCCCTGAACAGTACTAAATTACTCCATTCTTATAAAATCCACATATGCATTCTTCACATTCCCTCTGCTCTCAGTTTTCTTACTCTGCAGCCTCCCTCCATGCTCCTGCCCTGTAACAGCTACACTACACCTTTTACTGTTTAAGCCACATATGGAAAAGGAGGCAATAAAGCCATTTGCACTCACAAGTCATCTCAATACCATCAAAATAAATATGACTTGGATATATACAACATATGATATGATATGAATAAAAATTCCAATGTTTACAAAATAGGACAAATTACATGTTTAAATGTCCCAAAGACTGTGAAAAATAAATAGCAAAATGTATTCTTGTTCTAGCACTGAGGCATGTTTCTGCAAATAATATGTGTTTTCCAAACAAAAAACCTTATGATCAAGATGACTCATGAGATGTTGAAATGATTTAGAAACTTGTTTACACCTCTCCAGAAAAACTGCCTATTTTAAAGTTTTTGATGCTAAAGATTTATTCTCTGCTTATTTAAAATAAATATTCATAAGTGTCTACATGATAACATTTCTGACACATTTAGTCTAATCATTACATGACCTGCTGGACGGATCAAACATCTGAAATTTATAGTTTCCTTTTAAGGAAAATACTTAATCACTTCTAGAAACCAGGATATTTTTGTCCAGGTAATCAGTCAATGATAGTAGTCTCAGTTAAAACATCAACTATTATTATGTTCTTGGGATTACAAGCGCAATACAAGAAATTAGCTCCAAGTCTTTGATGAAATTTATTTCTTAGGAATACCTTGGGAAGATTAGATCCTCTTACAAATTCTCATTGCTTATCAAATGTATTTTTTTAATCTGATTTTGAAAAGTGAAGTTATATTTTATTTATTACTGTTTTAACTTTTATGAAACATTAATACTACTGTTAACTAGTTTCTATAGGAGAACTTCCAGCCTTCTCATTACTCATTTTGGACTATCTAACCGATAATCTACACAGCAATTGAACCAGAAAAGTTTAGCTCATGGTTGCTGGCCAAAATCAATGTGATCTAGAGTTGTATTAATATGGCAATGCATAGGTTGAGATTCCTTTATGACAAGTCTATCTTTTACCCATTAATTAAACAGATAAAACTATTATGCTGGAGGCTGGCTGCATTATCATTTCAATATAATTTGAATCCAATCTGTGCAACCCTCTGTTATTTGATTCACATGTTGATGAATTAGTTCTTCACTGTTAAGCTAGTCCTTAATTTAAATTAGAAAATAGAGTTTTTTTTTCTTCTTTCACAATTTAAAATTAATAAAACATGATTTAAATTTATAGATGTTTAGCAGTTTCGGTAAGAAAATATCAGTTAAAATAGTTACAAAGAAATCTGATTGGATAACAGAACACTATATACATTTAACTTCAACAATAGCAAAAATGTTTTTCTGCTTCCTACAGAAGCACACATTGAAAATATGTGCAGGAAAAGACTCCACTGCTATTTGTACCTATATGTGCTAGGGAGTTCTTTAGATCTAGGATCCTTTCCTATCATGAGAATTCATACTTCATTTCAGGCTGTCTACTTACACAGTAAACATAAGTAAATGTGGCAGAGTCATGAGTTAGTAAACCAAGTTATACTTTAATCATAAGGGAGTGTCTATCAGACATCTGATGTAGACAAATTCATGCTTAGTTACCTTCTAGAGAGATTAAGCAAAGTGCCTACAAGTACACTGCAATTCTAGAAAGAACAGGAAAATAATTTGCCATCTATCTGATGGTGCAATGTTTTTTCTTCCTTAGCTTGTGAACAACAGGAAAATCCAATGGAAACAACAAAAAAGTGTTTGATAGAATGCTTATATTCAGCATAAGCACAATCAATATTATCTTTCCTGGTGAGAGAAATTTGCAGTTTAGTCTGCTCCACTGTAAAAGAATGGCTCCTCCTCTCTTATCTAAAAGTGTTTCAATAACTTCTTTTGATGAAAGAAATGAAAGTATTCAGAAAAGATTAATTTCTGACTAATTTTTTTAGGAATTAGTTCATAAATGTATTGTTGTCTTTTGTATAAATATGATAAATATGACAAAAATGTCTCACATGTCTGGAAAAAAGGCAGAATTTACTGGATAATTAATGCATTTTTATATCTGTCAAACAAGCGGTAAAATATTCATACTCCTTTATATTTTTTTTTTGAATGTGCACTTCAGAAAGTCAATGAAAGATCACTATAGCATATGCATTTCCTGAAAGGAAGAAAAAAATACAGTAATTATGTTACTATGAATATTATCACATATGCTTGGTTCCATGGACCTCTAAAAGAACTATTTGAGCATTATTTTGCCTAGAAAGAAAGTAGCAAGTCTAAAATTAGGACTATAGTCTGTTGAGATTCAATTGACAGATTCAAACCTTGAGAGTGTCAAACAGCATAAAACTTAGTAGTTGGACTCTGACAGTGTGAGATGCTTCCAGCAGCAGAAAGTGAGAATAGGGCAGCCTCCTGTCAGATGAGGAAAGAGGAAATTTGTTCTGAAAGTCACAAGGGAATCAGAGTAACAAAGTAGCAATGGGAATATGCAAGGTTGATAAAAATCCTGCTTTGAGAAAGAGTTAGTGTGGAGGAAAAGAAATAGCATATGTATAGAAACAGGAATGGTAATTAGTCAGCATATAGTGCAGCATAGTTTTTCTTAAAAAAAAAAAAAAAAAAAATCTGTACTCAAAAAACTAAATGCTCAAATGCAACAATTATAAAAAGTGCGAAATCTGCAGCTCATTTTTTTTAATTAATGCTCTCTGTTAATCATCATTTTGAGTTTTGGTATCTGCTATACTAGGGGACTCCATGCCTACCAGGTAGTATAACGGTGAGATAGCAGATATTTTTCAGTTCTGACAATGGTACCAAATGTCAAGGCCTTTAGATATTGTTCACAGTAGGATCTCCAGCATGTGCATGCACCTGTTTAATACGTCTGATGCACAGCAGGGCAAGGTCACAAAAGTGATCTTTGATTTAGTCAGTAGCCATATGATGAAGACATATGTATAAAATACACCAAGTACCTAGGCCCTAAAATCTTTCCTGCAAAGCTGGTGAATCCACATCTACACTTCCTAAGCCTATCAACCATAACCTTAATTTCTGCAGAACTCAAGGTTCTATGTAAATCTCAAGTACAAAACTACATGATTGCAACAGAATGAGAACCTAACCACAAGGTTAAGGCAAATTATTTTACAAATAAAAGGAAGTGAATTATTTGGATTCTACTCATTAGAGAAGAAAATGTTTTCAGAGTATAATGCAATTGTCAAGTATATTCTGTCTGTGGTACATATGTTCACAGTCATGAACCAATTTGAATGAATCACCTCCATTTCTTAAGCTGCCCATTATTTCCCATGTAATTTCCTTTAGATTTTCATAGTGAATTTTTATTATTTTTATTATTATTTTCATTAGTCCTGTCAGAGAAATTCTTGGAGTAATCAAAAGAAAAAGTTTATAATGTTTATTTTGACAACAGCAACATAATTATTTTAATGACATGGTTATTTACTTTCTCAAAATTACATGAAAATTGTATTGGAGAAATCATAAAAGGAAACTTCTTACATCTACCAAGTACCATGTAATTACAATATAATTGCTTATTGCTCTACTTTGCCAGCTAAAGAGCTTACCAAGAGTTTCCACCCCTCCTTTTCTTTTAATTAAAAGGTAGGCTATAAAATGGTCAAATTTGCAGATCTATAGAAAATAGTTCTGTTTATCAGTATAAAATTGAAAGTGACAGTCACAAATAACATTTCATATTTATATAACTCCTTACTACTAAGGGAGCTGTAAGTCCTTGCTAATTATGCATAAACCAATACATCTTTACTGACATTCAACAGCCTCTAAACAGCCTGAACATTACTTGATGCATTGAAGAGTATACACAGTTAGAAACACAAAAGAGTTATGGCCAAGGACTGTGGGACAGTAAGTATTTCTTATTAAATGCTATGGAACCTTTAGCATCTGCAGAGAAATTTTATTTTCAAGGCTTGGCAATAAACAGCAGCACTTGAATTCTTAAGATCAATGGCAGCTGCAGTTTATAACATCAGCAGTCCCTCACTGACACTTTCAGGGAACTCAGAAGCACTTTCAAGATGTTGAGACAAGTGAAGTGCAGATTAATAGAGCAGGGGCAAAAAAAATGTGCTGATTTCTGTGTCAATTTAAATGTATCAATTTGTCAAGCTCTGGAGAGTGTGAAAGCTTCAGTCATTGCTGGTTTTAGACAACAGATAGTAAATGATACCTTCGATCAAAGTCTAACACTGCAGAGCTCAGCTTGGAGAAGAGAAGGCTGAAAGGTGATCTTATTAACATGCACAAATACATGAA